>AZIM01002169.1:27667-66610 GCA_000516915.1 Ophiophagus hannah
GTTGGTGCGCTTATGCACGCCCCCTATAAGTGGTTACCAGAAATAAACCGGTAGCTAAGGATATTGTTATACTTACTTTTTAGCTTCCCTGTGCCATGTTGGCATCCATTACTGATCCCATCTTTATTTCTAATTGAAGATGGGATTCAAATTTATAATTTCTCAATTTCTAGCCTGATGCCTTAACTATTGTGCTACATTGCCTCTCTGTTTATTATATGTATAATTATTACAGTTATAAATTATTAAATTATATAATGACCATTAATTCACGGTTGTTCTAGGGAAAAATTCTTGTTGGGACACGAAATGCTGAAATCATCGAAGTTGGAGAGAAAAATGCTGCCTGTAACATTCTGATTAATGGGCACATGGATGGGCCTATTTGGGGACTGGCCACCCACCCGTCTCGTGATCTTTTTCTTTCTGCAGCAGAAGATGGAACAGTCAGACTTTGGGATATTGCTGACAAAGTAGGTGTAAAAACAGCATTTAAGAAGTTACAGTAAATTATTTATTAACTTCTGTGCCACTCCTCTTGCCGAAGCGATAGGTGGTTTTGTATTTAAATAAATGATACATTTTTCAACTTTACTTTGTAAAGCATTACCAGGAATTAAGCTAATTAGATAAAAAGAAAGCATTGTATCATTTAACATGCTATTCTAGTTTTAATTTCATTTTTTGAAACTATTGCAGAAAATGGTGAACAAAGTCAATTTGGGCCATGCAGCACACACCGTATCGTACAGCCCAGAAGGTGACATGGTAGCAATTGGCATGAAAAATGGAGAATTTATTATCCTATTAGTGAACTCTCTGAAGATATGGGGGAAGAAAAGAGACAGGCGATCTGCCATCCAAGACATCAGGTGAGAAATAATACAGTATATAGTATCTCTCATTTGCTCCAGGAACAAATGTGACATCTGCACTTGGGTTTTATTACTGGACATGATGCTTATCCAGATATGGTGCTATTGCATTTCATTCATTTATTAATGGCTTAGCAGATGGAAAATTCTAGCACCACCATTCACCATTTCCAAGGAGGAGTAACTGAACTGACTTGCTTCACAGTCAGCAGCAGGAATGAAATTTGTACATGCAAGCAGAAGAAAATAAAAGAACCTGAAGCATGAAAATGTCTTGCATAGGGGGAAGTAGAACATTTTTCAGTATGCAGCAGAAAAGATTCAAGCAGCAGTTTAACATTGAGCTTTTTATATAAGTTATTTGGTAAATTAGAATGAATTTAAAACTTTTTTTTCTACATAGGTTCAGCCCAGATTCCCATTACTTAGCAGTGGGTTCAAGTGAAAATGCAGTTGACTTTTATGACCTGACCCTGGGGCCTCCTCTTAACCGAGCCAGCTACTGCAAAGACATCCCAAGCTTTGTTATTCAAATGGACTTTTCTGCAGATAGCTGTTATCTTCAGGTAAGGAAATAATGTGGATTTTTTCTCATGCAGTTTTTTTTTCATTTATATCATGAACATTTTTTTCAAGGTTATATCTTGGAATTTTTGACTCCAGTATGAATTTATAAGAGTTTGGTCTTGAGATAGGCAATTTCCTGTTATTTTCAACCAGATTGTCAACAGCCAAAGTAGAAAGTAGAAGCAGAACTTTAATACATTTGTAAAAGTTAAAGTTGGGAGTCTTTAGAAATTTCAAAGTCAAACAAAACTAATAAATGCTACTCCTTAAAAATGTCTTATTTTAGAATTCTTTGGGGTTTCTCCCATCAACTTTTTTATGTGAGTTAGGAGGAAGGGTAGTGATAGCAGTAATAACAATACTTCATGACAAAGCTATTGTATATATTTTTTTTAGTTCTGGACTTTCAGTTTTTGTAACATGTTGGTAATGCAACTTAAGAATGCAAAGTCTTTCTTTATAGACTACATAAATCTAGAATACTTAGAAAGTTTATTTATTTCCCTGTATGTACTCTTAAAGGTGTCCACTGGGTCTTACAAAAGGCAAGTTTATGAAGTGCCTTCAGGAAAACAACTTCTGGATCAAACTGTGATTGATAGAATAACGTGGGCTACTTGGACCAGGTAGATTAATATTTCACTGTTTAAAATATGACATATCATTTCCCGCTAAAAAGAACATAAGCCTGTATATTTTCTGCATATAGGTAGGCTGCTATTAGTGCCAGTTCAAATAGTGTGATATTCAATTTAGTACAAACTGTAAAGTGATACCAGGTTGTATTTAATGGGAGCATTTAAATTCAGTTAATGCAAGGTTACTTCACATGAAGGTAAAGCTAGCACATGCACATTTGTCATTGGGAGTTTAAACACTAATCATTTTGTGTGTGCAAAATGCATAAAATGAAGGTCCCATTCAAGGAAAGCTGAAAAAGTAGAGGCTCATTTTGAAATAACAAGAGAGTGGAGGTACACTTTGCATATGGGTTCGTCCTCTTTTTCTATCATAAAGCATTTCATTAAGAAATATATATAATATATTTTAAAAAATTTAATTGCCTGCTTCTTTCAAGCTGGAACCAATTATTTTATTTTCTATAGAAACATCCCTTTAAATGCTGTGAATTCCAAAGCTGTAATGTGACTATTTTGGAATTCATTAACTACACTAATTGAGACCTGTCCCTGTACATTACAACAGGAGTATAGGTGTTGCAAAACCACAGTATCCCACAGCATTAGTCACTCTGGCTGGGCCAGTTTAGAAAGATTTTGGAATTCTGCAGTTCAGCTTTATGTCTTACTGAATTTCCCCAACTAAAGGAAAGACAGTAAAAACATATATTTTAGCAAAAGGTTGACATCTGGAAGCTACAACAAATCAAGCATGCCACGTAGGTGCAGTTCTGGGTGACTAGTGGTTTATCTGAGTTACACTACTGTTCTAACTCAGCAAGTTACACTAGCTGCCAGTTACTTTCCTGCTGAAATTGAAGTTGCTAGTTATCATCTTTAAAGCTCTACATGGCACATAGCCAAGTTATTTGCCAGATTGCTTCTCCCTGAGAGTACTAACTAGGTAAGATAGGAAGGGTGATTTTCTAGAACTTTTCCCTCTAATATTATCATTTAGTGGGACTTCAGAGAGGTACCTTCTATTTAGGTGAACCTACTCTTTGGCACAATCTCCCACCTGGAAGGAGGACGTTTATGGACAAAACACAGTAAATACCATGTTTTCCCCAAAATAAGACTGGGTCTTATTTTTTTTTACGGGCCAAAATAAGCACTAGAGCTTATTTTTGGGGGAGTGTCTTATTTTTTCCCCATGTACAGGAGGACCACTTCTTCTGCTTGCTCACAGTGGGATAGGAGGCCGTGTGGTACAGCAGTGCTGCTGCCACAAGGCAAGAGGGTGGAGCTGCCCCATGTGACCCTCACCGGCTTACCTCAGGGCCCCCGCAGCCAGGCCATCTATGTCCCAACACCTGTCTTGCCTCACGGCCGCAGCACCAACACACCACTCAGCCTCCTGTTCCGTTGCAGCCATGAGCACTACATCAGAATATGTCCTCTTGGTTCCTTTCTCTTCCCTCTATTTCAGCATTCTAGGAGATGAAGTTGTTGGAATCTGGTCCCGGCATGCTGAGAAAGCGGATGTAAATTGTGCCTGTGTTTCTCACTCGGGAATTAGCCTTGTAACAGGCGACGATTTTGGCATGGTCAAGTTGTTCGATTTCCCTTGTCCAGAGAAGTTTGTAAGAGCTTTTTCTTTCATTCAATCACCAGTTCTTTTGATAGCTGAATTTGAAAGCCACCAGAGTTTCCATATGATGTTCTCAGAAATATTAAGATGATGGGCCCAGTGATACTATTCGAGCTCTGCCTGTTTTTAAATGTTTGTTGCAGAGAGAGAATTGATTGTTCTGCCACGGCCACCAAAAATTTTAAAACTCTACCATTACAGTTATACCATATTATTATTGTTTCTTATTTTTATTTTTGTTTTAAATATGGTTTTACATTGTGTAAGCCGCCTTGAGTCACCATTGGCAAATAGGTGGCAATATAAATAAAATTAATAATAATAATAATAATGATGATGATGATGATGATGATGACAATATTCCATGAGGAGATCCCAAAAAGATATAAAGACAAATTCAGTTGTTATTGTCCCTTCATAAAGAATTAAGGAACAACCCAATTTTGCCTTCCTTTTCTGCCAAAAGAGCCCAAGAAAACTTGTACAAAGCAGTGAAAGGGCACAAAGAAAAAAAAACATATATACCTGCTATGGAACTGTGTTGAATTTGTCTTTTTAGACATAAAGGAGGAAATGTTATATTTCATGTGGTAGCAAGGATAATTTTGCAGCGGGGGAGCAATAGAAGGAGAAGGAATTCAGCGATGAGTCCTGCATAACAATGATTTCAATAATGTCAAGGTGATTTTTAAAAAGTGTTAAACTAACAGGAAGATTTCTGTTTATTGAAGGCAAAACATAAAAGATTTTTAGGTCACTCGGCTCATGTGACCAATATTCGCTTTACAAGTAGCGACAGATATGTTGTCAGTGCTGGTGGAGATGATAGCAGGTATGTTAATCTTCATTTAAATATGAAAAAGAGACAAAATTGTATCAACACATCTTCTGCTCTTTCTGAAACTGCACTCAAATAATATATTATGTAATAATTGCTGGTTTGCAGCATTCTTGATATGTCTTTTAAATAACATTTTCCCTTTTAAAATTAATCCTTAACATGTCTTATTCTTTTTCCTTCCCTTCTGTTTAAAAACCTAGTATATTTGTCTGGAAA
Organism: Ophiophagus hannah; assembly: GCA_000516915.1. NCBI lineage: Eukaryota > Metazoa > Chordata > Lepidosauria > Squamata > Elapidae > Ophiophagus > Ophiophagus hannah. The sequence goes on from AZIM01002169.1 coordinate 32,438, forward strand.
TGTGTCCATATGCCTCATTAATAGACATGGAGACCTTCTCCAGTGATGGGATTGGGACATGGAAGTTACTAGCGCACTACGGCTGCAAAGAGAGTTCTCCAGTGCCCCTCATGCTTCAAGAAATGGTGCTGATAAAGACAGGTAGTGATCTGTCTGTCTGACTAGAGTCTATCAGAAGCATGAAGTACTACAAATATTTTGAAATTAATCATATTTCTAGCATATCTGATAGCCTATATTTCTTTCCCACTCACTGCCAGATATTGAAATACTTTGATAAAGAAGGAGTTTGGGCTCAGTCTACAGTGCCCCAATAAAATTGTGGCTTATACTCAAGATATATTATTTCTGATCTAAATCTGTACAGTATATTGATGCATTTACTTTTCATCATGGATGTTTAAATATTGGATACTAATAATTATCAGATGACTTCTTATTTTATTACTGAAAAGCAAACTATTGTGCTGGTCTTAAATTTTTTTTAAAGTGAAAATAAATTTAAAAAAAAAAGAGTGGACCTCGAAAAGATTTGCTTAGTTTTCCCAACTTTCAACCAATCAACCCACCCACCCCTTAATAATTTTTTGCTTCCAGAACCTAGGCAATTGTATTGATTTTGAAGCCTGAATTATAATTCTATTGGGTGACTGTGGTAGACCTGTAGGAGCCCATTCTTCAAGGCAGATTTACTGTTTTGGTATCATTTCAGCATTAAATAAATTTTGTGAGCAGAATCACATTTGCTCACATTTTGAGTGCCTTGCCCGAAACCTAGAAGATCTAACTCCATTTTTTGCCTTGTGAATAAATGTGTTTTCAGTGAATGAGCAAGTGCTTGTATGCTGAACAAAACAAGATTGAGTTCATTTTAGTGTTCAGGTATATGGAAGGTATAAATTGTCAACAGTTGCAAAAAAAAATCAATAGCAATAGGAATTATTTCTTCCATATTCCTTGCATTTCTGGATGAAAACTTTGTAAATTCAAAGTGAAATTAGTCATTCAATTGTATTTTATAGTGTTTTTTTAAACAGAAGAAATAAGAATAGTTAAATTTCTTGTTCTTCAGTTCAGAACCGGGTCATGCATGCATGTCCCCATCATTTTTATCCTCACAACACATTTGTGATTGTTTCTGAATGAAAATATACCTACCAATAGAAAAGTTACAGAGTAGTTAATTAAGGGATTTTAAAAACTTCTGCTCTGGAATCAAAATACAACTTCAGCATAATCATGTAGGCTGAAAACATTGGCTAATGAGAACCAAAACATTTCTGTAACCATAAATCTTTGCTACCAGGGGAGAATTAAGTCTTCTCTGTGAAAATGGATTCCATTGTAAGTATATCTTTATTGTCTCTCTTTGAAAACAATAATATTCATTTTAAGAAGTAAAACTAGAAACACACCTGCCCTGTCGATGGGTCAGTGAAAAGTATTTTATATAAAAAAAACAGGAAACAAAGTTTCTACACCTCCCCTTCACAATTCTTTTTTTTTTTAATAAAAAAGACCTGCATACCATTTCTCATTGCAAAAATCCCGAAGTCATTTACCAAGAAATGAAAACTATACTACCAAGAATTCTGAACCGAAATACACCTTCAGGCAATTGAAAAGACAAATGTTAGGTGAGTTAGTGACCCAGCCATCATAAAAAGAATCAGATGCCTAATACATGTCAGGATATTTAGACATTTAGCTAATCTGGGATTCCAGAAGAGTTTCTTTTATGTTTAATGTTCAGTACAGAGCATCCCAGATAACATCTAAAAATGATGGCATCTAAATGAATCTGATTACTTAAATAAAAATTCTCTTCCCCATTTGAATACTTGAAAGCATATATAATAATATTGAGAAGAGTGGCAGCCATAGGTACCTACAACAATATATTCTCAATTTATACCTTCAAATTCAGATAAGATTTAGTTTGGGATTCCATAATGTCAGTCAACCCAAGCATTGTACCTGCTTTCCATAGCATGCCTCTTCCATTTTTTATTTTTTCCCTAAATGGGAGCCAGTTTGGTGTAGGCAACAGGCGACTGTGAGTTCTAGTTCCACCTGAGGCGCAAAGCCAGGTGAGAGACCTTGGACTAGACTCTTTCTCTCAGCCCTAGGAAGGAGGCTATGGCAAACCACTTCTGAAAAACTTTGTGAAGAAACTGCAGGGACTAGTTCTGACAGTTGTCCAGAGTCAAAACTGACTCAAAGGCACACACACAACCCGCCCATCCCAAGTGTATGTTATTATTACTTATTTGAATGGGTTTTTTGATAATAATAAATAGTAAACTCAATGCAGGCCTTTTCCTTTTATGAGTTTTTCAGCAATCTTTCTCCATCAGATGAAAAACAATGCAGTCATTTTGTTTTAATTGTGTAAAGAGCCAGTCAAAGTGGAAATTTCCAAGGTTTGAGGAGTTTTAAGGGCGGCTCTCATGACTACAACCTAAACTTCTCCCAACTGAGAGAAAAAGGCATTTCCTTGAATCACGAGCCCTCTGAGTTTTATTTGGTGATAAAGAGCACATTAAATTGCACCCAGAGGCCAACGGGTAACTAGTGTTGCTCATAAAGTAATGGGGACATGATGTGCATACTATTGTGAAATACCTATTACCCTTGTAGAATGTGTTCTGGTAGTTCAACTGAGTTCAGGAACATGCTGGGTAGAAACTCAGTTTGCTAGAGCATCTCTTCAAATATGCTTTCAGGAGAGGGGAAATCCATGGATATTCCAAACACAGGAGGAAAAACATGATTCTGGCTGTAGACAGTACTTGTAGTTTAGGATTTTGTGACTGCTCTCGCCTTTTGGGAGAAGAGCGTTATATTATTTTACCCAACCACAGCCTTCAAAATACCAGTCCTTTTACTAAACAGAGTTTGATGAAACTAAACATGCATTTTTGTTACAATTTAAAGAGACTATAAATGCACCCTTTTAAGGAGTTAGCTATTAAGAAACCATAAACTAATTTATTCCCCTTTCCCCTTCTACACTAACACTCCCCATATAATTGAAGGTTTTTATTTTGATTCCTGTATAATCATGTACAAGGTTTACCTTTCCCAAACATAGTCATACAATTTTAATGACATAAGATACACTGAAGCCATGCAAAGCCTAAATATGATCATTTCCAATCTTAACAGTGGGATCATTGCAAGAAATTCAATTTCTAGTGATTATTTTGCTCGTGAATTTTGACCTGAAAATGTTTTGCAATGTGTGATGAATACCTGAACCTATGAACTTCAGCCTATATGTATAACCCTGAAACTGATAGAGGATTCTTTGTATAAATGTTTTTTATTCTAGGCTTTGCTTCCTCCTGTCTTGGTTTATCCAGTCACTGTGAAATGAGCAAACCAAATCCAAGTGTTCTTATTTTTTTGAGTCCTAGATGTAAACCTTGGTTTTGAAATGTATATTTTTAATACTAAAAGATACTAGAGGATAAACCAAGAAGCATGCTTTAATGGTTCAGTTAGGACTAATTTGCATGTTTTCTTGGCTAATGCATATGTAACCTTCCCAGTGTTTTCCTGAAATGTTTAATAGGTGCTATAAGGTGGATATTTCCTTCTTCTCTAAGAGGAAATTATTACTACTCTGTAGTAAAAGGAGAATGTTGCATTTAGGAAGAATGCAATGTAATGTTTATTATATACTTTTAAAATTTCTGCATATATTATTGCATAGAGTTAACACTAAGGAATCTATTACAATGATGAACTGTGTAAATTTTAGGGTGAGATGGGAGTGGGATATCAGACTTATGCCATATTACAACCTGGTTTAGAAAATGAATTGGTTTTAAAACCAGCTTCATATGAGCCGTAGAGGACTGTTACAGTATTCCAGGAGTAAAAAATTACAGTCCCATTGAAATATGTTGAATTATGCCAATGGATTATTTTAAGATATATTTCTTGACTGTGAAACTACATTTCTTACCCTGGGTACCCCTATAAACAGCTTTAAATAAACTTACGTTCGTTTGTGGTTGACTTTAATATGACATGAGACAGAAAGATTTTATCAGTTTATTTAAATCCTTTCTTTTTAACATCCTGACAAAGGGAGGTATTCCCCTATATTGTTGAAAGATTGTTGCTAGTGAGAAAAGTTCTTAATGATTATAATAAACTTTTTGATGCTTACACTAGTTGATGGCATATAAAAAGCAGGTTGAAAATTTCCATCCAAGTCATTATGCATATTACATTTACATATCTGTAAACCCTGAATATAGTAAATATTGACTTACTTTTTGCTAACAAAGACTGTATAATGTGGAGACAATTGCTATGGCTATGGTCAGCGTTTTTTAAGCCCAACAAATTACAGACTATAATTATGGGTGAAAATGTCATACTGATATAAAATGAAATAACAAGCTCAGAAAGCACTAAGGATCCCATATTTCAACACTGAGCTACTAATATTCTCCTTTATTGATAAAATGAAAGAATAGATTATAAATAGTTACTGCCAGACAAGTGTAATATTCACTTTCATTCAACCATTCTATTTTATACCATGTGAATATACCAAAAATAAAAGTTTGCGTCTCCTATTTGTAGTGGTAACTAGACTGTCCACTAACCAATACTTATCCATTCAAGATGCATTGTCAAATTTTTCTTAACAGGTATAAACATCCTTGTAGGAAGAGATGTGTCTTAAAGAATTGGTGGTGGTGGTGGTGGTGGTGATGGTGGTGGTGGTGGGAGAATTAAGAAGCCACAGGAAAACAACTTTTGCTGGAAAAAGATATCTTATCTTGAAAAAAATAAAAGTTTGGCTGCATCACAGCCTTTTGTTTTACAGATAAACAGTTTATCCCTTGAAGCCAACTCCCTGCCCAGAGTTTATGAATTCCCTAGCAACTATTTGTGCATCTTTAGGGATACTGATTTTATAAGTATATAGTTATAATTGAAAGATAGAATATGTCCCAAAGCAGAAGAAAGTCACACTGTATTAAATGCCCCCAAATCCAAGTACTGTAAATGAATTTGGCGTTACTGTAGAGATTATCAGTGTTAAAGCTAAATGTAAGAATTGATGGTATGTTATTGCCTACCCAGGAGATAGATGTTTTGCAAAAACAAATAGCACACATCTTTTAGATTGCAAGTTGGAAGTAGTAAAGCTGGGGACTTTTAATTATGTGGACTTTACTCAGTATCTGAGTTTAGGTTAGTGAAATATGACAAGAAGAAAAATGTCTTCTTCAGGGAATACAAGAGAAATACAAGGGAATACAAATATACCAGCTGCTCAGTGGAGATGATCAAAAGGAATCTACCTAAGTTCAGTCTTTTCCAATAAGAATGAATGAATTTTTGAAACTTGTAAAAATATGGGCAGGGAATATATTGTGAACTAACAAAGCTCTAGGACCAGATAAATTAGATCCCATGGTACTGAAGGAGCTTGTTGATGTTACATATTATCTTTGGAAACACCTGGAGAATAGGAGGCTAGTTTTTATGCCTATCTTTGAAAACTAATGTATGGGGGAAGGGGAGGAAGATGCAGGTTACTAAAAATCAATCTGACATTAACACCTTGGGAGATTCTAGAACAGATTCTAAAAAGACCGATTTGAAGATATCCTGATATCCTGAGTTGGTAATTTATAACCAACACGATTTTGTCATTAGCAGTTGTTTTCAGACTGAATTTGTCCCATTATTTTTTGACCGGGTAAGTTCCTTCAGATATTATTGGCATACTGCAGATGTAATTTGTTTTTGTCTCATTAAATCTTTTGACAAAGTGCCCGTGAGATGTTGATTATCAAGTTACTGTGAGATGGATAAGCATAACAATTACTTAAGTGGACAGTGCTCTGAGCATTGATCAATGTTTCCTCATCAAACTAGAATGACATTTCAAGAGGGATGTCACATCTTTCAGTCCACATTCCTGTGTTTTCAATGTTTTTACAAATGTCTTGCAAGGAGAAATTTAAAGAATGCTCATCAAATTTAGCGATGACACAAATCTTAAGAAGTAGAATTCAACATGATCTTGATCATTTAGCTGAAAATAATAACCAAATAGAAATAAGAAATAAAATGTATACTAGATTGGGGAAATTCCTGCTTTGGCAGGACTAGTGGTAGTACTTGTGAAAAAGATATTGGAATAGGAAGTGATTACAGGAATGTTTAGCTTTGATAAAACAAAACTGAGGCAGAATTTGTAATAGTCTTCAAACACTTGAAAAACCTTGTTTATAATAAACCAAGACTTATTACTTGTTGTTCCAGAATGGAGATGAATAAAAAAAATCAAATTATAGGAAGGTAAATTCCAATGGACTGTTAAAACAAACTTTCTAAGTATGAGATCAATATGAACTAGAAACAATGACCAAGATGATAGTTCCCATTCATGTCACTATTAGCTATCTGTCAGTGACGCTTCAATTTGGATTCCAGTCTTCAATAAGGAATTTGGACTTGGTGGACCTGCATAGCACCTTCCAACCCTACAATGTATTCCACTTCTAAGAGATTTGAAACTTTTTTAAAAAAATAAATTTTATTAGATATAAACATTAAAAACAGTGAACGTGGTGTTTCTTCTTTGAAATACATTTTTGTCCAATCTTTTTACAGTTAGAAATAAAGAAGTTAGTACATTTATATACATATATACATTTTTATATCATTTTTCCAATTATCTTTATGTTCCTTTTTATCACTTGTCTACTTATTTTAAATCTATGAACACCCTTTCATGTCCCTTTGAAACTTTTATAATCATTAAGAAAATATACCTTTGCTACTAATGGAAAGCTGTTGCAAATAGGGAGACCAGTCTTTAAACATTTATAATAGTAGTAATGAGTCATCCTTTAACTTTTTAAAATACATAACTCTCATTAAAATTGCTCAAAGACAGTATGAAATGCAATATATGTACTATACCAAATATACATGTTTCAAAATGTCTTTTGTTAATACTGAAATACATCAAATGGAGCATTCAGCTTTCTTGAGAACCTTCATTTTAGTTCCAAAATTTCAAATTGGACCCAAACTGGCCATGAATATTATTCAATATGCTAAGAATTTTGTGACCCACTTTTAAAAATTAAATCCTAATTTGCATTAAATCATGTAGAGGGTATATTTTAAAAACATATTGGCACTATCAATGCTCTCCACACTTACAAGATTGTTTTCATTTTACCGCAAATATCCCATAGTACTGTCATCCTTTGAGCCCTGGAACAATTGTAGCAGTCTAAACAGAACTATCAGTGGGTTAAATGCAAAATATATTTACTTATTGCTTCTGTCTTCCATACAGAATCTCAATTTCGGATTATATCCAAACGGAAGTAACTTTTAATTGGTACTTAAGGTTTAATTGACTCATGGTTCTGAGTATGGAATTAAATAGATTGTGAGGTGCACTGTTGTAAAACTTATCACTTACTGAATGTTTTCTTATACTCCATTTAATAGCATTTGCTGTTTGTCCAAAATTACTAATTTAGCTTTCATGGAAGAATGGAGAAAATACAACATTGTTACAGTTTTATTTGACGTATGTTTTATACTTTGTTGTACATTCTTATTTTGTGAACTGCAGAATCCTACAATTGCAGCAGGATATAAGCCTGGTAAATAAATAAATATTAACTACACAGCAAGCAACCTTGCACAATCCTTGATAATCAAGAGTGAATAGTTACTCATCTATTTTCAAGAATCAGGTCTAGTGTAAAAATGGATGAGCCAAATAAAACTGTCAAGTAATGCAAACTACTGTAAAAAAGGAAAGTATTGTTAAATAACTGGCAAAGTAAAATGTGGTTGGTAACTAAACTGGTGTGAAATATGCTGTTTATATATTTTTAAAATCTTAGCAGTTGAGAGTATGAAAAGAGATGTTCTCTTTCTTATCTGATCCTCATAGTAAGCATTTGTGGCTCTGTTTTAAAACTCTCAAGTAACTTGTATAGAGGCAATAGAGTGGACAGCCTTACATTCATTTAGAGATCTTTTAGATCAACATATGAAATGGTAGGAAATGCAATTAAAAGTTGAGAAATAGTTTTATCTGAATTAGATTTTTTCCCAGAGGAAGAGGCAAGATAAATGTGATCATAATATGGTAATGTATAATGGAGAAAGAAATTTTGTGAACCCTTTAAACTTATCCATAAGCCTGTAGAGATGTGATTTACAGTGTGATTTGAACTTCATATAAATTACATTATTAGAGTTAATTAGTAACACAAGTTAAATTAGTAACACAAAAAACGTATTTTTGTGAGGGGCATTGTTGTAAAACTTTGTAGAATGTTTTATTGAACATACTCAACTAAACATTCTCTACCTTTGCTGGAATTTTTTACAGTAATTGGTGGCATATACTTCAGCAGTAGTGGGTCAATGAAACATTTTCTGAATCTCTTAGTAAATTCTGCACATTGGCATGGAAGTACATACAACTTCTTCAAGTTATCGATATTTTTGGGCTGTCTTTTACTGCTTGCTTCAGACCCCAACGTTACAGTGCAATAGATTAAAATCAGGGCTTTGATAACCATTCCAATAAAGAGAACGTCTCCTGATTCAGCTATTCTGTCATAGATTTGCGTGTATAGGATTGCAGTTGTGAGGCACGATCTACATTTGCTTAAATTTCAGTTTGGCTTCATTTGTACATTTTGTCGATATGGTCCCGAAATTATTAGCTCATCAATTATGAGTTGTCTGGCTCCTATGGCTGCAAAGAAGCCTCAAATTATATTCCCATTACTATGCTGCATGGGTCAGATGAGGTTCTTTTGTTAAATGTGGTTTTTTTTTTCAAACATCAATTTCTCATTGATGCAAAAACAATCTACATTTGTCCAAGCTATTCAGATTGTTGTTCCACAGTCCTGCGCAATCAGCCACGTGTGTTTAAAACAACTAGCAGTGAAAAGCAGTTGTATCCTCCAAGACACATTCTTTTTCAGGGTTTGTTTTTATGATGGCCTGCAAATTTTTGACATTAATCTGGTGACTACAACTTTCCCAGAATATTGTACATCTTGTTATTAGGGTGGATTGTATTGGACACCTATTGGAACATGTAACAATGACATAGCATTTTCTTCATTTATATATTATGTGCTTAACAGTGGACTGGCGGAACCAGAATATATGATAATGGTTTTGTGACCCTTTCCAGATTCACATGTATTGACATTTTTTTTTTCTGAGGTCTAAGGATAGTTCTCTTAACCGGGATATGATTTACATCTACAAACTTGTGATGTTACTCAATAGTAATAACCACATGCTATTTGTAGGGTGGAGTTCTTCAAACTCATTTAATTAACATCTAAGTGACTGGGCAACTTAGAATAATTAAAAATCCAAATTATTTTTAGAAACATTAAAAAATAACTACCTCACATTTAGGTAGTAACAATTGAACACAAGGTACACAATACAATTTCATACAATGTCCTGGCCCAGTAAAAGGTGCAAAGGATGTAATTTAAAACACATTGTTACCATTTCATCTTTTAATTAATTAATTACTTACTTAATTAATGCTAAAACCAAAGAGCCCAACAGAATTTTGGCTGGTGAGATTTCATAAACTTCTGATAGGTGTACTTTCTCATGCTATATAAGCCTGATAGAATGTATACCTTTATAGTGGCCTTACCATGTCGCATCTTTCCTGGGAATTACCATTCATTTTACCCATGTCTAAAACTGAGTATGGATGCAACATAGAGCTCTTGATAAATCACAGCTAAGGGAGTACAATAGCTTGGAGAACTGTGTACTCACATAGCCTCTGCAACAAAGCACCCATTTCTACCACATTTCCGAAAAATATCAGTATACATAGCTGATCAGAATCTGCCTTTATTGCAAACTTATGCCAATTTGGTACCTTTAGGACACTGGAGAGAGCTTTTTTTCGGAAACAAGTAAGGGCAAGCAATGAGCTATACTATTACCAAGGTTGGAGCCTTTTCTATACTATTAGTGAGTGCCAATCTATGCATCATACAGTCCCTAGAATAGCTGCAGTCTTAATTATCCAGTTTTAACTCCTGATCTGAAATATAGTTCCATGAGAAAGAGGATTGCTTTTAGCCTTCATACTGATTTCTGTTCTGAATATAGTCACCAAGTAAAGAAATGAAAAGTCAAAAGAAGAGTCGGGAGAGAATGCTGCCTATCATTTTCTATGAAAAGAGAACTTTCAAGAAAAGGCATTCTCCTAAGAGCATATATGAACTATTCTAGATAGCTTACAACCTATTTTTTTAACAAAAAGTCTACTTTTTCAGTAGTAAAAAAGACAATACATCAATATATGTAGAACAAAATGCTTGCCTTGGTATTTTAATTAAGAATTAAAGCAAATTTCCTCTTTCCTACAGACAATTTTACAGTAAAAATATGTAAAACCAGTTATTAAATATACAACAGTTGAAAATTACATATTTCAAGTGTGTAATCACATTTTATGAAACAATACATATTCAAATCCTGGAGTAGGTGGTAAACTTTTATAGCGTCTTTTACCATCAGCCAACATCTTGCCACCATCACAGAAGAATGAGGAAAATTGAATGGCGATCTCTGAATTATTCACTGAAAGACAAATACAGAAAATTAGCAGGCATTCTCTCATTTAAATAGTATTTTCTAGAAATCATCTTTCAAATGTGTCAAAATTGAAGTTTCAATGTACACATTGTTCAGCGAACAATAAAGAATTATACTTACATAGGTTTTATGCCTGACTGTACATTTTCATGTTCTATTAAGACATGTAATTACAGATAGTAAAAAGAATTAGTTACCTAGTTTGTGTTCGAGTCCATTTCAAGGCATGACGTGGTGGTACAGAAACATTAGGATGGTAGAATGTGCAGTCCACTCTGGTACACTGTGTATTAAACCTGCAGTGCTAACAAGATAAATGAAAGGCTTAAAAACTGCTTGCAAGAATTAAATTTGGCTTGTTTTAATTTATTTAGTATATGCTTTTTCTTTAAAAATTATGCAATTCCTCAATGAGATCATTCAAGTATCTAAACTAAGCCAACTGAACCAAAGTTGGAAAATTTCTATTACTGTTTTTCTGAGAATTAACTCCTAAATCAGATAAAAAATGCATTTGATGCAAACGTCTATTTGTGGCATCACTGATTGTGCCTTCACATGTGAAAGCCATCACTGAAGCTGCAAATGCTAATATGCAAAAACTCTATCCTAGAGTTTAACCCAAAATTGTACTACTAGAAGTAACAAAATGCTGAATTTGAAAAATATAAATTTTATGGGAAATATAGTCTTAAAGGAAAGATCCTGTATAATAACAAAATACCAAACGAGAAATTTTGCGTGGGATGTTACAGGCTAACAAATTGCTATTACTTATTATGTTTGCCAGTTTTTCTAAACACAGAATAGCATTTTGGTTTCCTGATGCTGATTTCTACTTTACAGATTCCAGCTTTCATTACCCAAATCCTGCATGTTATATTTAATCTGTAAACTTAAATATTAATACAGACTGATGTTTCACGTGTATCTTCTCTTTCCCATATTAAATGGATCTTTCATCACCACCAGCATAACTTTCCTCTCTCCACACATTGCTCTGTCTTGTGTACTTTACGTCTTATGTGCACATTGTCCATTTGTCTTCTGTTTGGATCATTCTTCCCTTCTCAAGTTTCATCACTCATTTTGCACACATGTATATACAATCAGTACTAAATATCCTGTTTTATATAAAATGCCCAGGGTTCAGCCATTTCCAATTTTTCTCTGTAACACACACACACACACACACACNCACACACACACACACACACACACAATCTATCTACGAGACTTACTTTGGGATGGTAAAAAGGACATTCCATTTTCTTACACGCAGGGAAAAAGCGGCAAAGCTGGCTGGTAGAAGATGCTGGTGTGGCTGGAGCTGAAACTGCTAAACCAATTAATGAGAAAGAAACAGCTATTCTTAAATTATTCCAAAACTTGGTATTTAATTAAATATTTAATTAAAGACTTGCAAGTATTGCCATATAGGTATGTAATTTTAATTGGTGGCTCCTAAAATTCCCAAAGTATAATTATGGAAGATCACACAGTTGAAGTTGCTGAATTTTGACCCTAGCCACTGGCAGGGTAGGAGGTCATGATGGAATTCAATAGCCACTGCTGTGATTTCCAAAAAGTAAAAAAATAATAGATTTCCTGCTAGTTTTATGAATAAGTCATGAGAAAGAGTGGCATTAATAATGCTGTGCCCAAGATTGCTTTAGAAAGGGAGTAATCTTAGCATTCTGCACATACAGAGCAATTTTTGTTGAGAACTGAAGCTGGGCCCATCACATTGCAGAAATGAAGGAAGAGGGGTACCCATTAATGCCCTATCCCAAGTTATGATCAGTATTTGATGAGCAACGCATTGGAACTGGACCCACATCCTCCACTCTTTGACCATACTAGATATGACCAGACAGCTCACAACCAATTGGAATTTAGTGGCTGTTCTTAGGCGGCAGTTTTATTTTGACAATGCAACTATGAGGCTTTGGATTTGAGTTTGCTGTCACTGGCATATTCTAAGCGAGCCCATTTTTTTAAATATTGAGAAAATCTTACCTTGTTTAGGAGGTGGTTGCGGTGCCCGTCGACTGGCATGAGTATAAGGACAATCTGGTTTGGTGCATTTGGCATCATATTTACAGTTTGGATGGATGAATAAACATTTGTCAGCAAACTTACAGCTTGGAAAGACTCTGAAATAGGAATGTAAAATACTTATTCCTTCAGAACGAGCTTGCCAAGATGCACCTTTTCAAAATTGCTTATGTTTACTGATGCAGAATATAGTTTTACATAAAAAATGAGAATAGGGTTTTCTGGTTCAAGTCAAGCCATGAAAGATATCAGTGGGGATTAAAAAAAAACTCAAGCTCCAAAAACTTTGATTAAAATTTGACAGAAGTCAGGGGAAAAAAAAATCAAAGTAGCAGAAAACATTTCCATATGTAGAGGTTAAACCAAAATGTATATTCTGGTTGTTCTATGTGTGCACGAATGTGCAAAATCTCCCATCCCAAATGACCCAAAAAACTGCCAAAGGCCCAAAGGATTCCCAAGGGCTTTGGATTTTGTTCAAGTTATTTGTATATCACCCAGAGCCCCTCTCTGAGGGAGATAGGCATCCTTTAGCTACTGGCTGCAGCCATGATCCATGGCAATGAAATTCAGTTTTAGAGCAAACATCTCCTCCTCATTGGTGCTGGTGATGCAACAAGTTTCTTTTGCGCTAACCTGTGTGCCTGAAAGCTAGGAAGGCAAGTTAGGTGAAGCTCCATTGAGAAGTTCAGGGCCACTTACTTGCATGGTAGTGTAGGATGATGGAAGGCACATTCATCTCCATTTTTGCAGGCAGGCCAGTATTTGCAGCGCTCGGGTACTTTCTCCAACTTCTGTAAGATGCCTATTTCTTCCATCTCTACTGTGAGTAATAGCCAAAGAAGCAAAGTTAAACATTGGGATTGTAGAAGAGAGTTTTGATCAAAACTATTTAGATATACAGAATTTATAATGAAATTCAGAAAAGTGGAAATATCCACAAAGACAGAATAATTGCTACTATGCAATGTTTATAACTCTCAAATTAACTGAACCAAGAACAGCCAGAATTGGTTGAAAGATGGGTGGCTATATACATGTTGTAAAACTCATTCTTTCATTAACTGCTTGAAAAAAAGCCTCACATGAACAGCTGCTTTGCCAGACCAGGCACACCTCTTCAGGAGGAAGAAGATGGAGGTCAGCTGGGAATGATGGAGCGCAGGGCAGCAGAGATGAAAGGGGCAGTGGAAACCAGGGTAGTAGAGGCAGTGGAGCACAGGGCAGCAAAGATGGCAGCAGGGTGGTGGAACATAGGATGGCCAAAAGGCCAAAGATGGGGGGGAGATATATGGGGAGATTTGAAGCAGAGAGAGTCAGGAGAAGCATGAGGTCCTGGCCTAATGATCGCAATCTGGACTACTGAAGATAAGCAATTTTGTCAAGTGATGCTTTGTCTAGCATCCACCTCTTTTAGCAATGGAAAATCTGGTACCAATTAGGGTCATTAAGCAAGGAACATAAAAAAATAAACCACATTGCCTTGATGTGTCACTATTTGAGAAGCAGAATCTTTAAGTGTCCTTGTAATTTTGAAAGTTTGCCCTTGCTAAACTGGGCAACACAACAGAATAAAGTAGAATTCGCTTATCTAGTTGTGATTCCTATCCGATTTGCCCCAGGAGACCAACAAACTCCAAGTGTCTCTCCAAGCAACTGTTTTCAGAAGTCTTCAAAAATGCAGTAAGAAGATGGTGATCTGAACATCTAAGGTTTCCAGAGGCCAAGGGCCATCCTTGAAAAACCTCAAACACAAAGTTGCCATATATGGCATTCGCTCAAGTTTAGGCTCCTTCTAGATCTTACTAGATGGACAGTTTCATTTCAGATAAGGTAGTACAAATAAAGGAGAGTATTTATAGCTCAGGATTGAAATAGCAATAGCAAAATCACTTAGACTTATATACTGCCCCATAGTGTTTTACAGCACTCTGAGCAGTTTACATCCTCATTTTATCAACCTCAGAAGAATAGAAGACTGAGTCAACCTTGAGCCCATCAGAATCAAACTCCAGGCTGTGTGCAGAGTTAAGTTTGCAATACTGCATTCTAAACACTGCACCACCAGGGCTCTTTGAAATGAGGGTTCCTTGGCACTTTCTAAACTTGGTTTCTTGCAGACATTTAATTACCCAAACTAAGTAACATCATCAGTGCAGATAAGCACTGGTTGGGTAATGAAATATTTGCAAAGTTTGGATATTGAAACGTCTGCAAGAAAACAACCAACTCACAGAGCGTCAATGACCCCTCAGAAAAGGTAGTCTTGGAGACATTTAAGCTCTGAGCTACATAGGGCTTTAAAGATAACCAGTATCTTGAATTATGCTGACTGATCAACATAGTGCTGCGGTACAAATGTTACATGCTGGATGTGTACATTATTACTCGGGTTGCTACATGTTGAAGCAGCTGAAGATTCTGAATGATTGTCAGGGCAGCCCCATGCAAATTACACTAGCCTAGCCATGAGGTGACAAGAGTAAGTGATCAAAAACAAATGTTCCTGTTCCAGAAATGGCTGCTTCTAATACACAAGATGTATTTGTGCATCCCCACATCCATAACCTCTACTAGCTCTTCAAGCAGGGACCATGAGTTCAGGAGAACGTCCAGACTGTGAGCAAGCTTGGTGTGGGAGAATAAAATTATATCAAAAGGCACGATGGACTATGTCTGGAAAAAGCTAAGTTAAGAACTCAAGAACCCACAGACATTGTATCTTGCTAGTATTCATTTTATCCTTGTCCTTACAGGTTCTAGGCATAGGGCCAGGTCTTCTGGCACAATACTTATTCAACCAGGAGTAGAGATATATGTCTGGGTATCATCTGCACACTGATAATATTTCATCTCAGGCTGATGGCTAACCTATTCCAGCAGACTTGACTTCTCTCTGCCCTTTATCACTGACTGAGTGAAACTGTTATGACCCAGTCTGAATCTGAAGAAGCTGATCTAGCTCAACGTGTGAAATGTCTCAGGAGACACCAAGCCAAGGAATCACATGAAGCTGATCAAATACATGCACCCCTGGGACAACCAGAGCAGTCAGATGAGGAGGATGCAATACCTCCTAGCTCCTATACACAGTTAGTAGAGAGGAGAACAAAGCAGAGCAGAAACTTCCATGAGGATATTTGCCAAGCAAGGGAGTAAATCTCTTGATTAATGACAGCTGGTTCCAACCTGATTTAAGAAAAAGCTCTGATTTATGTTCTCTTTGCTGGAAACAATACCTGATCTCTTTTGTAAGATTCCTATGAATCCTGTTTGTTTAAGAAACCTTGAACCTCTGACCTCTAAATGGCTGACAACACTGATCTGGCTCTTGGAACCCTGGTTCGGATTTGGAGTATTCTGCATGTTCCTTTTAAAAGCAAATTCTTCAGGCAAATTTTTGTTTGTGATTGAAACCTGAAGCAGGATACTAACTGCTTAGGGGAAAAAAAGAACTACTGCAAAGTAGTGCTTCTCACCACCTCTTGAAACTGGCCCAGTATACCATACCATGAAATTTACTGAGAGATCAAGCAGGATCACAAGAGTCACATTCCTCTCTGTTGCTCCACCAAAGAACATCAATCAGAACCACCAATGAAGTTTCAGTCCCATACCCCTGGCCTAGAGTTCCTCGGTAAAGCAAGGAAATTCCTTGGATCAATGATCATAGAGAGGCCACTCAGGAAGAGTCCTGTCAGGTATCACAATTAACCCTTTATTCCAGGGGTCAGCAAGCCACTCAGTAGAACTGTCCATTAGCACTTTGGAAAACTTTCCAAGTGCCCTTTGGAAATCAACAGGGACCATTAGGCACCTGGGATAACCTTACCAAATACATCCCTCCTCCCTGCATAGATCCATAGCAGCAACAAATTCCATCATAACCTCCCTCAAGTAAACTGACATGAGAAGAACTGATGGAGAATTCCCCCACATCAGATCAGGTTCAGTTGCTCAGATAAAAAACAGATCGAATATATGTGGGTGTTGGGCCCATTAATTCCAAGAACAAATTCATGATTGTCATGGTGGTCATGGAATTCATGAACTGCATCACTGCTTCCTAATAAACTCAGTTTCAAATATCCCAAGGCCAGAAGTCTAGGGAGTTGCAGTTATAATCCTGATGACACACTTAAGCAACTTAGATAGAGGAGAAGGTGCACAGCAGGGAAGTTAGTAAACAGTAGCAATCCTAGCTTGTCCCTAAAGCTTAACTCATGAATAGCACCTCCAGTTATCTGCAGGACAATGTATCTTATCATCTGCAGAGAATCCTGATGATAATCCATTCCTCCTCCTCCTCTAGCATGGATTTGTGGCTGATGCAACCGCTGAAACCTGGGTGGGCAAAACCCTTGCCAGTGCAGGTCTCAGTAATAGAAGCAGATGTGTCTTCATCCACAATGAGGTAAAGGATGAGAAGAGATTTATTACAGACAGATCAGGCATTCAAAAACAGCCAGAGCTTAGGCAATAACAAGATCTTGCTAGTTAATTCTTGAGATAAGGAGTATAGAAACAAGGACTGGCCTTAGGCTTTCAATCCCCCTTCAGCAAGGGGCAGGTCATCCTTTCTTTCCAGTGCTGTTCCCTAATTACTTTCAGGCAGAGTAGATGAATGAAATCTACGTTCTTTTAGACTTAAAATGTTCTGTAAAAAAATAATATATTCTAAGAAATCTAGCTTAGAAGTTAGTCATTGAATTCCTGCCTCTAGTTTAGTTTTCAATTTCCCAAAGATATTTTGCAATCAAGATACCATAAAGACCTTATCAATGAGGATGAGACTGTTACCATCTGTGCTGTCCAGCTGTCTGGATATAATGTGCATCTGTTGTGTGCGAAGGTTTCTTAATCCCTTGCTCCCTGTTGGTTTGGATGGAATAGGCCTAACTCCCTCCATAAGATTCAATTCCTCTTCCTCTTGATCGGATAAGTACCCTGGAGGGCTGGGGACTCCATCCAAAGTGACTATAAATTTGGGACTAGCAGGCTTCTCTGACAGCATAAGCTGCTCTCTATAATAAAACAATAAAAATTGTTTAAGTTACTAAAATAAGAACAAAGGTATGGTAATTGATGCCAACAATTCAAGTTGAAGATTACTTGATGACATATAACCAATCAAACATAATTTATGACAATCAATACAGCATAATTATTTATAAAATATTTTTAAGACCTAAAAGATTTCACAGATTAAATCACTTCTCCCTCAAAATGTACAATACCCTTAAAGGGGAAATGACACTTGTGTCTCATATCCTTAGTTTGTGCAAAGAAGGAAATCTATCCACTCTTCATAATTTTGTTCTGAGCATGTTTCTTGATCAGAAAAATTATGACTGGCAGAAATATTTGAATAGCCAACCATCCAAGTACCTATCTCTGAGGGCAGAAAATTCTTCTGAATAGCAATAGTATTTAGATTTATATACCTCTTTACAGTGCTTTACAGCCCTCTCTANTAAGAGTCAGCATATTGCCCCCAATAATTTGGCTCCTCACTTTACCCATCTCGGAAGGATGGAAGCCCAAGTCAACCTTGAGCCTGGTGAAATTTGAACTGCCAAATTGCAGTCAGCTGTCAGCAGAAGTAGCCTACAGTACTGCACTCTAACCACTGCGCCACCATGGCTCAGAATGAGAAGGGACTGAAAGTATTTCACTGTGTCCAGAGCACAAGCCATAACCAAAAGTCCTTAGTTCTGGAGCCTAGCATTCATTTTATGCAACACACTATAGTATGTGAATTATTGGCATAGACAAATCAGGGACTTAAGGAAACATATGAAATAAGTCTACCGCAATCTGCTTTGTCTCTATATAAAGCTTGCTACTTTCACAGTTAAAGCAAGCAAAGACCAATTTCACTATTTAGATACACTGTATGAATGTGCCTAGTTCCAAGTTTATCTCTCTACTGAACTAAAAGGAATGGGTTTGTTTTTTTTACCGTGTCTGAATGAGCCGTCCTGAAAGTGCCTGTAAGGCATCTGTAGTTCTGTTTCCCACTTCCAGGTTTCTGGGTATGGTGACCTCCTCAGACAGCTTGGGCTTCTTCAATATAAATGATCTTGTATCTGTGTGGATCACTGATTCCAAGTCATAATAATCTAAACCAGAGAAAATGGCAAATGTCTCATAGAGCTTTGAAATCAACAACATACTGTAAATGGAGAGTAAGCATGAAGCTACTCAGTGAAGATAAATCATGACTACTGATCATTAAAAAATGGCAAACTACTCTGCTGAGCAGACAAAGTTATTCAAACAACCAATGATTCTGCAGTTTGTATACTGGCCTTGGCAGCTTTTTAACACAGGAGACCTAAAGAAATAGTAAGTATACATATGCTACAACACAGCAGAGGCCAACAGAAACAATACACTGCAAAGCCTATATTAAAAAAAAAATCTCATAAGAAGTTGGACTGGCAATTCCTGCTGCAGCAGAAATTTTATCTACTAAAAAAATTCAGAAAATTTAGTGTTTGCTAAGAGTTTTAAAATATAAGATAATATTTAAAAATACCAGCCACAACTAACCTTCAGTTTTTTGTAATATATCTTCAGTGCCCGGCTCAATCTGGAGACGGGAAAAGAGTTGCCTCTGTTGGCTTCCTAAAATAAATTAAGAATTCAAATGAAGTTTCCTTCCTCTTCAGTTCAACTTAGGGAACAACACTGTAGTAACTTTCCCCATTTTTGGCAACTCGTTCAACATTTTCTGCTTCTATCTCTATGAGACTGTTTGAATGAAATCTCTCCCAAATTCTATTTGGTAGAAAGCTGAATGTAGCCACTAGGCTTGCATTCTATCTCTATTTTTATAACTGCATCTCACAAAATTTAGGACTGTTTTTTTTAAAGTTTTTTAAAAAAAGACTAGGTAAATTCATGGAGCAGGCTAATCAAATTTACAGTAAAAGCACATGCATCAATGTATTTCTGGACCACATTAGCTTTACACGATTCTATCTTTCGTATTAAGCTATAATTTTAAATAAATCTGGCAAAAATATTTATTTTCACACACACCATTCCCTAATAAACATATTTTGCATTTATTTTTCAAGACAAGAATTGTACTTTAGAAACTGAGAAATAATCAAAATGGAATAATTGCATCTCTCAGTTCCTATGAATCATATTAGTTCCCTTAAACATATGGCAAAGATCCTCAATTGCCAGGCCATGGACCAGTAATGATTGGTTGCCCGTTGGGAAACGAGGCACAGAAGCAGCGGGTAAGTGCACAGAGTTAATTTGCACATGTGTGGGATTAGTTTGCATGCATGAAACCATTCCCTCCCCCCACACACACACACTGCCGGTACACAGAGCTAAAATGGTTGGGGACTACTGACATACAGTACAAACTCATTTCCTCCCCACCCCATTTCCATGCTCAGAAATGTTATCAGAAGGGAAAGGGATTGTCTTAAAATTGTGTTGATGAACTATCTCAGAACAGTGATGCTCTGCAATGAGAAACAACATGCTAGAATCACATGGATTTTTGAGAACTAAAGAAGCTTCTTTTATACGCTCCAATATAAAATCCATTTGGCACCTCCTGTGTTTCTGTGCTTATCTGAGTACATGTGAATTGTTCCGGATGTGAGAAGATTGAAATATCTTCCTTTAAAGAGTGCTTCAGACAAGGTTCCAGTACAATATCTCACTATCTAGGTATTAATTGAGCTTTCTGATCTCTTGAGACTATGGTGCCATATTCAATACTACCTGGAATTCTTCCTAATGTCTGTTCTCTTGGCTCTTCTTCTTGTATCTGAGAGTTCACCCTGCTTGGCTGATTCTGGCCATGAATTACTTCAAGGAGGGCTTCTTCATGGGAAGTTCGAGTTCTGGGAGCCACAGGAACTGTCTGCTTTGGTGGGACTTTCCATAAACCAAAACAATATGTTATACAAAGAAGCAAACAACGACAGATATTTTATCCCAAATTGTGATCTTCTAAAAATTCTGCTAAATTTAATCCAAAAATACAGTTCCTAACTAGGAAGACTACTATTTTCAAGGTACTCTAAATTTTCAGTATAAAAGATTGGGCTATCCAATGTGCGTATACGCATTGTGCTGTGGAATCATTCAGGTAATTTGCAATTTTGACCCAGCATCCCTCATTATTGGCTAAGCAGGCAGGGATTACTAGGAAATGCCACTGTTCACACAGCATACTAATTGGTTTATGGAGATAACCTTTATAGAAATACTCTGCTTTACTAACGTAAGAGAGGTTAGATTAGTTCCAAACAGACTTAAGTCTGGTTTTGAGAACTTCTTATCAAGGTCAGTTGGTAAGACTGAGAGAGGCTCCTTAATGACCCCATAGTCTTCACCCCCACCCTGGCAGGGTCACAGCTAGTGAAAAAAGGTAGAAAGGTAATAAGAAAGAAAGAAAAGAAAAAATATAACATGTGGAAAAGAAAAAAAATCTCCCAGCCGGTTTGCAGAACTAAAAAACATGGTCATTCATGAGAAACACATTCTTGTCATAAGCTTCCAGCAAATAAACAGTGAATCTGTTGTCTGGAGAAAGATATAGGTGGGTTGTTCATGATAGGCAATTACAGGAACTGCTTCTTTAAGCTCCCTTCTTTCCAAAGGCCTCAGAGGCCTTTCCTCTAGACAACCTTAATTATCTTTACCACTGCAATGTGGTTCTTTAAACTGCAAGTAACTTTTGAGAATCTTTGGTCAAAAGTGGAAGACAACCAACGTATAAATTATATATTGAAGATTTGAGAATAGATCAGCACTAGGAACTTACATTGAATTTGTAATAGTTTAATTTTTATGACCAAAGAATCTGGGAAATGTAAGTCATAATCAATATAGGTTTCATCAGCTTTAACTTAAATACTTTTCTGAAAAAATGTTCTATTAATCTATTATATAAACAAACTGGAACAATTGTTTCCTTGTAACAAATTGGGCTTTGGTCCAATTTGCTTTATGCCAATTTACAAGCAAATTTTTGCTTGTAAAAGGACTATTATGGATAAGAGATATGGGCTAAAAAAAAATTCAAAAAGATGGTCACGTTAATCTGCTGCAGCAAAAATCCTGTATCACTCTAATAAAAACTAACTCATTCTGCTCTAAGCTATCTTTTCACCGGATGTGGAAAGTATCATTCTACATTCACACTTGCATAGAAATCATTCACAAATTGATCTACCTGTAGCATAATTAGTTGTCTTTGTCACTGATTCCTGAGCTTCGGATATAGCTTTCAATATTAAATTCTTATTAGCTTGTTTGGAAGGTGGCAGTGAAGGCCTAGATGATCGAAATAAGACAGATACAAAGGTGTTAAAGTAATACTTCCATTTCTCTTACATATTTAATTTTTGCCACATTTCATTAAAAAAAAGGATTGAAATCCATGGAGATACATTGTCACACAACTCAGTCTCTCAACCTTGTAAAGTATGCTACATTTCACAGTCACTTTATGTACTGGGCCTCAAAACTATTATCAACAAAATCTAGTATAGACTGACACCTGCCTTCTGCAGAATACATGAATCTAAAATCTACAGATTCATACCAGAGGCCTACCCAGACTTTATTCCTGTCTAAAATAAAGCTACCGTCATATAAATATTAGTATAATTAGAAAATATGTATTTTTTTAACAAAAGAGATCAGTACCTTCTTTCAGGTTTTGCGGGCACAGACACACTGCTTGAGATGCCTCCCAGTCGCAGACCGTAGTCATCTTCCTCTTCTTCTTCCTCTCCATCATTACTGAACCGTTTCACTTTGACTACTGAACTTACAACTGGGAGTTTTCTCTTCCTCAATGTTTCTTCCTGCAGGTAATAGGATAATACTTTATTTGATAAATCTGATCTATCAGTGAATGTATTTCCAGGCCAGGGTAACTTTGATGTAAGTTATACTTTGAAGATTTATGTAAAAATTCCTGATTTTTCAGAACTCAAGCACTTTTTATTTCTTTCCTTTTTTATTTCCTTTCTGCAAACTAAGGAATCCATACAGCAGGACAAAATAAAAGAATATCACACAATAATATATTCTGAGAGCAGTTTTAAGGGAGATACACAGTAGACAACAGTGTCTATTTAAGTATGTTTTCATATGTGTGCAATTGGGTATGTATGTATGGAGAGGGAGGGAGCGAGAGAGAGATTATTATACATTTACTATAGACATAAAGAGCACAAAGTGGCTTAAAACAACAAAAATGCAATAAAACCAAACTAATTAAGCAACCTTTTCAAGATGCCAACAGAAGATTCAAGAACAAGAAAAAATCAAGAATCCAATCCAATTTTTAAAATATAATGGAATAAGCAATAGAGGCTTTACTTTCACATTGATTGCAGCATGGAATGGGATGTTGGCTC
Organism: Ophiophagus hannah; assembly: GCA_000516915.1. Lineage (NCBI taxonomy): Eukaryota > Metazoa > Chordata > Lepidosauria > Squamata > Elapidae > Ophiophagus > Ophiophagus hannah. The sequence goes on from AZIM01002169.1 coordinate 55,576, forward strand.
CCTCATAAAACTGTGTTTAGCATGTTGACAGCTGCTCTCCATAAGCTGGTGGAATCATGGTGAATTTTGAGAGGTTTCAAAAGTTTTAAAGAATCTTAAACATTTGCCTTTAATATCTGTAAGGCTGAAAATATTTTTGCACCTTGGGAACTCCAAAATGCAAAAATAGCTGATTCCCCCCCCCCCCATTGTGAGGATTTTCTGGGGAAAGAGTACTGATGAGTTACATGTAACCTTGGCTTAAATTTTGCTTCCTTTAAAAAAACAGTGGTAATCACCATCAAGGCTATTGCTGACCCTGATCAGGTAATAAAAGTCAGGATAGGACTTTATAAATTATAAACATGCGAAGAAGAAGCAGATTTTAGAGAACCAAGCTCCTTTGTTTTAAGCAAATTATAAATATAACAATATAATCAGATTTGGACAGAATAAAGCTGTGTCCAAACCTCCATTTATTTATTTATTTATTTATTTTGAAGAGGGAAAAAATTCTAGCTTTGTTTTGCATAAGCAATAGAGTAAGAGTAGAGTAAAAATAGTGAAAACTAGATTATATTTTTGGGGGGGTATGTTTATTGATTTTGTTTAGATAATTAAATATTTCTATTCCACCTGTTATGTATTCTATCCCAAGGCAGCATATAAAATGAAATTTTCTTATACAGGAGAATAATCAGTTCACATTTGGAATACAGATTCTGTATATTTATTTTATGCCCCTACCCTTCCTAATGTTGCTTCCATACAAAATATCGCAATGAAAGAACATAAAGATTCACAGACGCATTACTCGATACTCTAGCACTATTTTTCCATTAATATTTTTATTCAACTTTTATCTATGGAGATTCTAAGTCATCCAGGTCATGATTATCTCAAATGTGCTTTTTCAAAAGGCAACTGGACCGTCAAAAGTCCAGTTGTCGTTTGAATCAAAGAACTGATTAACTTTCAGAACTGAAGAAGCTTCTTGGATGAGAAGCAAAATGTCTTTGAGGAAAAACAAAGAAAGTCCAGTTGCCTTTTGAAAAAGCATCTTTGGGATTCAACTTAATAAGTAGTGTTGTCCAACTCTAATCTGAGCGCACATTCAAGCAATTATGGATATTTTAGTTGGATGCATCTGGAGGGCAACAATTTTGTTTCAAAGCCTTACAATCTCCGAGCTGAATAATTCCCTGTAGATCAATTAGTTCAATTCTCTATCCTATGCTTTGATATATCACAGCTTATAATCAAAACATTGCCAAATAATTGGCAAGAAGACAAATTATCATCTTTCCATTAACTCTTTCTTTTCTGCTGTTTTATCTTTCCAGATTTTAAGGCAATAATATGGACAGGAATTTCATTTGTAATGTGTGCCAGTGTGCTCACAATAAAAAAAATGACAATAAAGGTTATTTCATCTTATCTTTTGGCATACAACATTACTGTGCTGGACTTTCAAAATTCAGCACATTTATATCTCCTTTTTTCTTTAAGGAATTAATATAAGCATATATATGTAATTTCTGCATTTTATCTTTATGGCAGAGCAATGCAGTATACTGAGGAGAGAGGTAATGTTCAACCAAGATAAGATTGCTCACTATATTTGTAGAACAGGATTTGAACAAGAATTTGAATGAGTTGTCCTCAAACTAATCACAATCAGTATTGCTTAAAGTCAAGTACTGTCAAATGTGGTGCTCAGTACTGGGGATGATGTTACATATATAAAGACCGAAACACAAATAAAAAAAGTTTTGTGATAACTCATATCAAATATTTAAAAATGCAGATACTCGAAATATCTACAATGACAATAAGATAACATTCAAATAGATTTGAATTTTATGTAGGGTTTCAAAATTCCCAGAAATCTGAGTGGATGATTTATTATCTGTCTTTAAAAAGTTACAGTGGAGAGAATAAAAGATAAAAATTAGGAAAGACAAGAGCCAGCAAAAAATTGTATGTGTGCTTTTGTGTATGAATCATAAAATGCAGCTTATGTAGCAAGTTTTTAGATCAGAACCCCACATATCATGCCAAAAATCTTCTCTCTAGCATATTTCAATATTTACATGTATATATTAACAAACCACAGAGCTAGAAATGTTCTTTTCTAAAAAAAAAAGCTAACTAATTCTCAAATTCAAAATCAGTGTTGTGAACTCTAATCAGTATTAAATATATGACTTCAGTTATCGTAAAAAGCTCTACCAATATCCTAATCATTTGTCCATTATCAATGCCTCTTAAAAACTTAAGAATATGATGACTTCTGATCATACATCAAGCAGGTATAGAAGTCTTCAGTAACAGTATATCCTTAATGCAGGAAAGGCAGCAATAATTATCATTCCGGCAGACCAAAACAATATGAGGTTAACTTGCTTTGATAAATACTGTTAAGAGAATTTGTTTTGAAAAAATACAGGAATCATATATTTTATCAACAAAGTGCTGCTGTTTGTATTTTGTGCTAGAATTCCATTCCTACAACAATGAAATTTGATTCCTAAAAAACATATTACCCCATCTATAACAAGTGAAACCTGACAACCTGACAGATCACATAGTAGACTCACAAGTAGTTCCTTTCCAAATAAATCAGCAGTTCCAATTTTTTCCTTTATGTGAAGACTACACTGGTATTAAATGTTTTTAGGATTTCCATAGAAGACAGCTGTTAGCAATGCAGTGTTTGGGGATACCTTTGACCATATAACCCTCTTTCATAAAACCTCTGAAAGACCCCACATACTTAAAAAATACTTTAAAAGATTAGTAAAACCTCACAGGATTTTAAGTGAGAAAAATAAAAAGAACCATTCTCACATGATTTGGTTATTAAATTTTGTGGGGAGGGGACTTCTACTCTGGAGTACTTACAGTCCCATCATGGACTATCCAAATGGGAACATTTCAGAATATGACACTATTATGTACTGGATGACTTTTGTAAAAGGCCCAAAAGGTTTAAAATCTAAATTTGATAGAGGAAGAAACATTAGAAAGGGAGAGGCAAGGGGATCAAGAGATGAATATCGTTTATTAATTTTTACGTTTCTCAGTGTTTCAACCTGATGTACAAAGATGAAAATATATGACAGAAAAATAAGGCAAAGTACAGACTGTAAATGGCAACAATCAGCAACCAGAAAATACACAGTAGACATTAGCAAACACAAGTATCAACTAGGAGACCCTAATTAAAAATACCCATGAAATGAAGCAAACTGAGATGGAAGCTTCAAACCCAAAGCTGATGCGCCTTTCTCATACTAATTCCACAGTTTAACAATTGCATCTCTGTGAATGGAAATGCCTTAGAAATTAAAGATATTGCACAGATAAACAAATAAATATACAATATGAATAAATATGTAGACAAATTCAATTTTATATGTAAAGGAATAGCCTCTAAGAAAAGTCAGGCCCATGCTATTTAAGCTAAAGCCTGAAACTAAAGCTGGAATAGATCAATAACCAATGAAATTTGTGGACTGCCAAACTAGAATACCAACTACACCTGTTTCTTGAGATGGTGATGCATGCTTTAGTTATATCCCAATTTGAATCACCGTAATAGTTTTGACACTTCAACTAGCCCATAATGATGGGACTGGTCACAGAAGTTAAATTACAGTTCCACTCACTTTTAGACTGTTTCTGAGGCTATGATAAAGCCATTTGTTATTAGCCATTTGTTATTATTAAAACCATCAGGAGAAACTCTTTTCCTACCTCATATCTTCTAAGATTGTAAGAAAAGGCCTTCTTGGGGGCATCCTCAGGCTTTGAACCCTTGCCATCTTAGATTAAGCTAGCATCCCCCTTTCTTCTCTCCCTCCCAAGCTATCTGATTTAGGATCAGAATTCTTTAGATAATTTTTGGGATACTTCTGGAACTGTCAGATAAATGTGGCTTGAAGAAATAATGGTTTCCTGACTATTCTGGAATATTTTTCATATACCTGGCTGGCAATGTTCAGTAGCACATTTTCCATTCAAATAGGAGTGACAGCTATGCTTAGTTTTAATATGTATTATACTTCCCATCTAAAGCATCAATATGATGTGCAAGATTCCATTTTATCCTCACAACAACCCTGTGAGGTAGGCTGAGAAACAGTGATTCATAAGGCTTCTTGGCTATGTAGACAACTGAACCACTGACATGAATAGTGGAATGCAGCAGTGCACAAAAATAGTAAGAGACCCAACAAGAGTCTAAAACTCTAATTATATATATATCACACTGGCTAAGAATTGTCCATGCTTGACTGACTGTACTGCATGGTCTTATAGGAGAAGATTATCATGGAAAGCATTTCCTAATGGCAGAATGTATGAAACCATTTGATTTAGTATTAATCAGTAGAGTTTGTCATGCTGGAATTGTAAAAGCATTGGTCCCAACCAAGCCAATGGCTAGAAGAATAAAATTACAACATCTATTTGCCCTTTTAGCCTAAAAACACATACCCACAGACACTTTTCACCTCTAATCCATAAAGCAACTAGAGCCTAGATGCCACAAAGTTTACATGCCAGTCATGAGATATTTTTGACCAACATTGCTATGTTTAGAACAGGAGACCTCAGGTATCCATGGAGATCTCTGTTTGTTGAGTACATGTTAAATACTGGCATAGCTTGGACTCACATACTTACCTCACTGCTAATTTTATCAGCGTTCCCTTTTGAAGGGGGCTGGTAACTCTCGGCCAAGCTGTCAAATGCATCTGGATCACAAAGGTGGATGGTTTCCTGTGACCTATCACCCTGTACATTAAGCTGCTTGCCAGTCTGCAGGTTGCCTGACTGTGGCAACCTCTGCAAGTGAACACTGCCTTCAGCATTTCGACTAGCGGGTGGACGGTAGATTTCAGCTGTTGGTCGCGAAGAGCCATATGTTACTGTAACCAGAGGCTTCTTCCGAGGTAACCGATTCTCCTGTATAAAATTCAGATCTTCATCAATGAGATCATCTGGCTCAGGCTTAATGTCAATCACAGCTTCCAAGGAGGATAGCTCCCGTAAAGGTTTTACAGTTGACATTAACGGGGATGGTGACCCATCATGACTGGGCTGCCTGTGGAGAAAGTGGGTGATTAACTTTGTCTGCAATCTTTTAAGAAACAGCTTTGCAATAAAGACAATGAGAAAGCCAATAGCAAAATCTGCACAAATATAATTTACAAATTCTGTACACCAATTGTTCATCTTAGCTACTGACATGGAGTAAAAGGGCAACAATCTAATCTACAAAGAGCATTTACTTGATTTGACATTAGGGGGATTCTCCATTTTTCAATTATTTCCAACTGCTCTCACAACTATGGTATTTGCAGAGGCAGGTTCCACTAAGCTTAATTTATTCTAAGGAAGCAATGACTAACATAGTACTTTCTGATGCTTCCTTGGAACTTGCCAGGCCAAATATATTCTTATGTTTCTTTTAATTAAAAAAAGATAAAAACAAAAACTAAACAAGTAGTAGAGTTAAAAACTAAAATAAGATGAGATTAGTAAGTGAGGGGGAAAACAAGGCAAATAAAAAACAAATTCACACTTTCGAGTATACATACATATGAACATGAATATGTATGTAATTTTAAGGAGAAATTAAAGAAAGACAGCTGTCCTATTGTATCTTCTATCCATAACAACATTTCTAAAGATGAAAATAAACGTTAAGGAGAACCATTCATAGCATTCCTAATAAATGCTGAACAAGGTTAAGCATATTTAATCTTCACCATAGGGTTTTCAAAACATTCAACTGAATTTTCAAACAGATTATTTATATCATCTAATGAAAGACACCTATTAGTTTTCCAGTGATTTTTGATATCTTGGAAATCAATACTTTATGTTTCATAAATTTATGTGCCTTAGAACATATGGATAATACATCAGTAACAGAATTCATTATGAAAAATTACTGATTGATTTCCACAATTTCTTCCAAAATTTCCTATTAGAAAAAGTTGTCTGGTTAAGCATAGCCTTAAGCATAAAGTTTAGGCAATTGATACCAATTCCAGCATAATCTAGAAATTCTATTATATAGTATAATTTTAGCAGCATAAACTGCTACATATGGATTATCTTTGTAGTGAATTTTTGATAACCTTGTAAAAGAAGTTTAAAGAAATTCAGTCAAATGCTACCAGATTTTTAGGGCTTTCAAGATAACCTTCTGTGCTTAACCTACAAAGCTGTATAATGCTGATTAGATTTCCTGTCTTTATGTGAACTATTGAATCAATGGGAAAAAAAGATGATCCTGAATTTAAGGTAATTTTGGTCTATCCAAAAGGGGGCTTAGAAATAAATACTTGTAGTCATTGTTTAGTGATGACAATTGGTATTGACAACTTGGTTATTAAGTGAAGCATAAAAATCATGTGACGTCTGTGCTTATGAATTTACACAGAATAATATGTATAAACTAACTGTAATAGCAAACACATGACTGAGAGACGTGCTGCAGCCATCCTGTATGCAGGCATTGGTCACAAAGCTATTTTTTTATCATAGTCATAAGTGTGAACAGTCAGTCTGAGGCAATCACTAAAGGACTATAATGGTTAAGTTCTTCTCTTTGTTACATTAAGGTTTTCAGCTGAAATCCATTCCCAAATGAAGGTGTTTATGTGAAGTATTTACATACATATATACATTCATATGTATATATGTATATACACACATATTAAATCATATTAAATGATTTATAGTTAATTAATATTAATTCCCTATAAAACAAATCATTTAATAAGTAATAGCTTAGCTGAACTGGAAAGAGAAAGTAGGGGGAGAACAAAACTTGATAAAGTTTAGGTATAGAGATAATTGGATAGGAAAGAAATAAAAATAATAAATGTGTTAAAAAAATAATGACATCCATTATAATAACATCCATTACCAAACAGTAAATAATCTTCAGGCTTATTTTCAAAGGCTTTTATTTATCCATTTGCATTTCATCTTCCATTATTTTCAGTGAATTTAACATTCCTATGCAGGTTATTTGGGGAGGAGAAAACACTCATAAATACAAAACACACACACACACACACACACACAAATGGATTTTATTGGCTTTCTTTAAAAAAAGCCATGAGAGGCTTTAATCCAGTGCTTTGTTCATAAATGTGGTCATTTAGCCAGAAAGAGATACAGGTAAGCTGAGGAATAAACATGAACTATCTGGAAAAGTAGACATGATGCTCAGGAGCAATTTCACCAATCAGAATGGGCAAACTCTTCTCATGATTCTTTCTGCCTTTCTTTTTGAGTGCCCAAATTGTCACTCAAACCTTTTGAATTTTCAAACTGTCAAATGTGCCAACTGCCCATTAAGAAAGCCAGCCTTAAAGACAAGGGTACACTGAGTTGCAGCACCTTACATTATTTGAGTAACCCTCCCATCACTACTTTATCATAGACAAACATTCCCATAATGCAGATGTACACCTCAATTTAAGCTAAACAGCCAATCATGGTTTATGGATTACTCATGTGCTGTTATGTCCCATGTTTCCTCTCTCACCCCCTCAGGTCTTTTTTGATTCCCTCTTATTTCCAATTTCAAAGAAAGCCATCCATCTGCTTCCAAGATTGTAAATTTAATTTCAAAGTATGCTTGAAGTCCTGAAGCATATACAAGTTAATGTATGCATGAAGCATTGTTTTCTGGATTGGTTGCAATGGAAAATAATGTTTGTCACTAAATAAGAACAGAGGAGAAAATACACAAGGGGAGAAGAGAAAACACAAACACAAAGCTTCAGTTATCTGGGGCATTATACTTGAGGGAATCTAAATAACAATAGCTATTCCCGCTACTCTTAAAGACTACTTTGTGATTTTATGGTGTAGATGAGATCTCAACCAGAAATGTTGTGATGTACATCTGTTCATCTGCAATGTATCACTAGCTCCTAATAACTTAGTGAGAATCTTACCGAAGAGCAGCAGCTCTCTGTTCCTGAGAACTGGTAGAAACTCGGAAGTCGATCCTTTCAGGTCGAGAACTTGACACTGTAAGAGGCTGTAGGATTTCTTCTCCAGTCCTCTCCTCATTCCCACTTGATGCAGTTTTGCCAGAAGAGAGACTGCTCTCAAAAATGTTAGATTCAGAAGATTTTAGATTTGTGGGCTCTAGAAAAAAAAGTAAAATTGGTTTCACCTCAAAATTAAGGGTGGTATTTATAGAGAACTGCAAATTGCCATCCACTGTGGATTCAATAAAAATATACCTGCTCTTATTCATACTATACAAGAAACAATTTGTAAATTTCACATAACATTTTTATTGCTCTTCTTGCCTAGACCATTGTAACCTTGTCAAAATAAATTTATGAATACTTTTTAAAGAATGCCAAAAATTTATATGAAAGTAAGTGCACACATTCTTTTTTCAAATTCTCAAAGATGTCATGTAGCCTTTACTTACCTGTAGTTACAGACCGAAGCTTATCTAAGACACCATGAAGCCTGAAAAATAAGAAAATATTTTAGTAAATTTTAAATTACAACAAATTAACTCAAGACCCAGAGTTGCATGCAGTTGCTGAAGGTCCAGAGAAACTGTTACCAAACAGTGTTTTCTATTATAAACTGGGAAAAGGAGTCACCATATTATCTGTAATTACATTGCAAGATATTTTAAATTTTTATGAAATCAAATCTATGTTCATTCTGACCTTTTTAATCCTAAACCTGCCTACTTCCTGGAATAGGGCTCCAAGTATACCATACAAAGATGAAATGTGGTTCCCAGCTGCTCAAAACATGTACACTTCTTGTTTTAAATAAAATTTCTAAAGGCACTGTAAAAGGGCTTTCTAAAGATAATTTATGTTTAAATTAGTATCTAATACTTCAATAATCTTGTGTTGTCTTGTACATTTTAAAACAGATTTATAGGAAGAAAGTCTGTAAACTTTGATTTTAGACTACAAAATCATTATACTTCCTCTGCCTACCTTGTTAAGATTTATTTTTCTAACCCATGAAAATAAGTAGATTACTATCCACTGCACTGCATCCTTTTCAGACTAGCGTGGGAAATAGAAAATATTTAGAACTGCACAGAAATAAAGCAAGTCCACTATTCAAAAGATAGGGACCTATATCTTCTCTAGTGCAAACTATGGTCCCTGGGGGAGAAGTTTATCTTGTTTTTGCAAGTAACATTTTTCTCTTGAGCAGGCAAATTATAATATCCTCCCATTCAGAAAAAAATGTATTTTTGGTGTACAGTTTCAAAGACAATCTGAGAAGAATAAAATATTTCAGTGTAAGAATTCTTAATGTAAAGATTTTCTCTTTCTAGAAAACATTTCATACTCAACACGCTTCCATTTTTCAATTCTTTGCAAAAGAATAGCAAAAAGTGACCTACAGAGGAAACAAAAGTAGGAAAAATGTTTCCTCCTCCCTTCTCCACATGGCTTTTCATCTTTAAGGATTATTTTGTGTAATGCTGTAGTGCTGTACTATTTTTGTGCCTTTTAATAAACACATATATTGGTACATGGAACAGATGGAAGATACATACCACACAGTAAATCTCACAGTGTTGTTTCCTAGAAAAAGGGAAAGATCCTCTGTCATCTGTTCCTGGCTCTTCTTATTGGCCACCATGACCATAATGTAATCTGGCAGTTCTTCATCTGATTTAAAGAATAGAGAATAAATCTAAAAATTAAATGTTAAAGCAACAACTATAGAGTTTTATCTACTTAATCTCCCAATAGGTTAATCAAACTATTTCCCCATCTTCATTCTATGAATGTGATGCACAGAGACCATTAAGAAAAACTTGGTCTTCAACTTTCAGGGAACAATGGTGGATTGAAGACAACTCCATAACAGCAAAGCTGACGACCACAGGGAGAAAAGGAACTGATGAATGGATCACTTCCTTGGAACTCCTGTCCTGATCAAGAAGGCTAGGATTATGCACAGAGTGTCTCTAGTGGTTTTTACAGCTCGGAGAGTCTGGGTAAAATCACCCTGCCTAAGCCACAGTTCGGCACCTTCAAATGAAAACTGGATTTGCCTACTTCCTCTCAACTTCTTTAGGAGTTGCTTATTAACCATTTTCTGGTTGTTAAGAACCTTCTGAAGGGCAGGTTTCATCACATTGGGTGAATTTCCTTCTATCTGGTATTTTATTGGATAAAAAAGTTTTATGTAAGTTTAAGGTTTAAAAAGAAAAAAACTTAACTTTTACAAAGCAGCAAAAGGAGGATTAGAATGTTGACTTTTGGAACGGTTCTAGATGGACTTCAAAGGATATTTCCTATGCCCATGTAGGTATTTACAATTTTGTAAAAGAATATCTGAACATTGTAAAATAAATTGTAAGAAATATTCCTGTGGGAAAGTTTTGCTGATTGGAAAATAAACATATGATAAGAGGGGAATTTGAAAGTTGACTAGAGGGAACCAGAAAGAATTAAAGATTAAAGAGAGCCATTAATACAATTGGGCAATATTATTCATCTATAGAAATTAAGACTGCCTGAGAACAATATACAGTCTCTCAGGAATTATCTACAAGTTTGTCTGAAAAAAAAATAGATATAAGAGGCAGCTAAGTTTTGTGAATATCAAAATTCCATCAGATGCTGATGGGCTAATTACCCACAATGTATTCTTTGTAAATATAATTCAATATAATTCATTTAAATTTTACATATTACTTGGTTGATATTAGTAGCTTCAGATACTCTTACTTTGATGTAATTTTAGATGCTATCATATTTAACATAATTTTGGTATTTACATTATAATTTCATTTAGACTGTATTCTGAATCTCAAGTATACATGTTAGCTGGGTTGTTTTATAAATGTATTTTAATTCGGTCTTAAACTTTATTTTGTTTAGCATCTGTATTAGCAATAGCAATAGCACTTACTTATATACTGCTTCATAGTACTTTACANCCCTCTCTAAGCAGTTTACAGTCAGCCTATTGCCCCCAACANNNTGGGTCCTCATTTTACCAACCTCAAAAGGAT
>AZIM01002170.1:12365-43502 GCA_000516915.1 Ophiophagus hannah
GCTCCATCCTGGCATCCACGCAGGGCAGTGGTGGGCAGCAGATCCTGCACGTCATCCACACCATCCCTTCGGTCAACCTGCCCAGCAAGATGGGTAGCCTCCAGACCATCCCACTGGTGGTGCAGTCCCTGCCTGTGGTCTACACCACCATGCCCAGCGACGGCGTCACAGCTGCCATAACGGTGCCACTCATCGGGGGAGACGGCAAGAACGCCGGATCTGGTGAGCTATGCGGCGGCAGAGGCGTGACGGGGGTCCTGACCCTTCGGTGGGCATCGGCCTCCCTCTTGCTGCCTCCAGCGGGAGCCTCCCTGTTCCGGCTGCGCAGCTGGAGCCCCTGAAGGGTTCTCTTCCCTCCCTCCCCCCTCCCTGGTCATGTGGGGGAGGGGGTAGCAGCTGCAAGGCTGGAGATGGTCTCTGGACATGGCTGCCATGTGGGCATCTGAGGCCGTGCAATCCAGGACGGAGTTGCCTTCCTGCGGGGAGGAGGGAGACGGCTGAGTGGAAGAGAAATGCTGGGCTTGAGTCGATACAGCTTGCAGGCCTCCCTCGGGGCCTGAGCAGGCCTGGCCTTGCTTGGCAGTGGTGGGGAGAAGGAAGATAAATAGGATAGCCCCCCGCAACAATGAACTTCCATGTGCTCTGCCACTTGCACTGGAAGCGGAGTGCCCCTCTGCGCCAAGGAGAAGGTGGCCACGCTGCGCCTCCATGGCAGAAGTTTCCAGGGGGTGGAGGGGAGGAGCCGAGTGGGGTGGGGGAGTTGTAATTGGAGTCCTTCGCCCTGGCACTCGTGCCTGCTGCTGTTGGCGGTCTTGGGCTTCTTGAGCAGCTGCCAGCCTGGATTCTGACAGGGTCTCTGTTTCTCCGGCAGTGAAAGTCGACCCGAGCTCCATGTGTCCCGTGGAGGTGCAGAGCGAGAGCGAGGACAGTGCCTCGGAGAGCGGGCCAGCCTCCTTCCCCGACCCACAGAAAGAGTGAGTCACGGCCCAGCTGGGGGGGGGGGACTGCTCGTACCAGGGGCCTGATCCTGCTGGGGATGCGGGAAACGTGGCGCTTCTGGGAGCCCCTCTGAAGCCCGGCTGTGGCTCACTGACTGTCTTTGCCAGGCCCTCGGGGGGCAGGCTGCCCCACATGGAGTCGCCTGACCTGAAGAAGAGACGGATCCACCAGTGCGACTTTGAGGGGTGCAACAAAGTTTACACCAAGAGTTCCCACTTGAAGGCACACCGGAGGATACACACTGGTGGGTGCTCGGGGGGGCGTGTCAGGGCCCTGCCCTGTAGCCCCACCCTTCTCAGGATCTCCCCTGGATTCCTCCATGCCCATTACATTCCAGAGAAACCCCTCCCCCAGGAGGAGGGGTTCAACCACCATTAAGAGGCACCCTTGTGCCCAAAGCATCCTGCCCCTTTCGGCCCCACCGGGTCCCTTTGGAGGCTGGGCAAGAATGGCTGGCTGGCAGAGCTGCCCCCTTCCCTCAGTGTTGCCTGACCGCCAAGCCCAGCGGCACAGGAGCTGAACTGGGCCTGAGCCTTCTGCTTCCCCGGCTTTCCCCTTCCCTTCCTTTCTGGGATCTCCTGGACCTTGCAAGCTGCTTGTCTCCCACCTGGCACTGCCCCTTTTCTGCCCAGGACAGCCCACCGGTCAGCCCCTGCATCTTGGAAAGGCATTTTGGAGCTGGGCAGGGTTTGGAAGGGCCGTCCAAAGGGGGGGGCTTTGTAGCTTAGACAGGGGGTGAGGCAACCCACAGCCTAGAATCCTGCTGGCGCAGACAGAAGGTGGGGCCTTTCCCCCTTTTCTCCAGTAGAGCCCAGGAGATTCTTGGTGAAGCTGACAGGCAGCTGCTTGCCATCGCTGGTCGGGAGTGGGATGGAGGAGAAGCAGGTGCACCCAGGTGCTTCTGGAAGGGGCAAGAGAGATTTGGTGGCTCCTGCTGCTGCTCTTTGGCTTCTTCCACACAGAGCGGTGGAGGGCCATCCCAGGCATTCTTTCCTCCCCCAACCCAAGTGGAGACCTGGGAAGGGGCTGCAGCGATTGCCTCTCGACTGGGGGTGGTGTCCCTGTGGGTGCCCACCCCCAAAACTCTCCCTCCTGCTAAAACGGATGGTGGTTTTCCTGGCCCTCCTTCCGCCTGTTCTGCTCCTGTGGGGCTGGGATTGCTAGTCCTTCCTCTTGCCTACCAGGCATCCTAGCAACGGATTCGGTCCCCGGATCCTCCCACATACGTTTCCTAGCAACCAGTTCCATCTTTCAGGCTGGAATCCTTTTAGCCGGGTCTCCTAGCAACCCCCTCCCCGCACAATCCCACCTGCTCTCTCTCCCAAAGCGCATCCTTTGGCAACTCTCTGCAACCCTCTGTCACCCCTGGAATGCCAGGCTGGCTGACTGGCACCCAAGCCCATGGCCTGTGGGCTCCAGGGGGCTGCACCCAGGCAGCTACCTCCCTCCTGGCATCTTTCACTTAGCTGGTCTGCTCCTTTCTTTACTTTTATCCCACCTTGATTTGCAAAGGGGCCACATTTGGTCTCCAGTGTTTCCAGTGCCGAGGGCTCTGTCCTTCTACCCAGGTGTGGGAGGGGGTTGCCTGCCGGCCGGATCCACATCCTGCGCACAATGGAGCTCCCCTTTCTCTGACCCCCCCTCCACCAGAAGAGCACAGTGATCCTCTGGCCACCATTGTGGGTCCCCTCGGAAGGCTAGGGGCTGGTGGGGAGAGAGTGGCCCAGGGGGGCCTCCTGTGCAGCCGAGACTGTGTAGGGCCGGTGTCCGTCTCTCCCTCTGCCCCCTCCCTCCGGATGTGCTGCACCCAGCGCAAACCCCTCCCCTTTCTCCCCGCAGGTGAGAAACCCTACCGATGCACCTGGGAGGGCTGCACCTGGAAGTTTGCTCGCTCTGATGAGCTGACCAGGCATTTCCGCAAGCACACGGGCATCAAGCCCTTCCGCTGCTCGGACTGTGACCGCAGCTTCTCGCGCTCCGACCACCTGGCTCTGCACCGCCGGAGGCACATCATGATGTGAGCAGGGCAGGGGGTGCGCAGCCCATGTCCCACCAGCCCCTGAAGCGGCTTCCCTTGGTCAGCTGAGCCCTGTGGGGCCTCAGCCACCGGGCAAGAGCCACCAACCCAGCGATTTGCACAGAAGGAGCCTTCGTGCCGTCTGTGCCCTCCGAGACGGGTCTTTGGTCTCCGGGGCTAGGAAGCTTCAGGATCTTGAGAGAATCTGGACTGATGAGCCAAGCAAGGGACACGGGGGGGTGGTGGGAAGAGAGGATCGTCGGGCAGAGAGGCTTCCACAGCTGGACCCAGGCCAGGAAATGGCCACCTGCGGGGACCTTCTCTACGTGGCCAAGGGGACCTTCTCTACGTGGCTGGGAGGCTCCAAGATCTTGGCCTGCACTTCTTGCTCACAGCACAAGAATAGATGTCGCACCCTACCAGGAAGTAACGTGGGTGTGCTGGGCTGGGGGTTGATTGCTTTTAACTACATTTTTATAAGCACTGAAACAAAGTCTGTGTCTGAATTCTGGCTTGGAATCCCCCACCCCAAGGCCCCACAGGCCCCACGGGCCAGGCAGGGGGGTGGAGCGGATTGCGCCCAGCTGTCCCTTTGCATCAACCCACCCTCCTGCTCAGGACTGCGGCTCTCCTCTCAAGAGACTTTGAATCCGAGACCAACTTTTTTTGAATTTTAAAACTTTATTGCATTTGGGGAGGGGGAAAGGGAGAGGGGCCACTCCGATCCAAGTGTGGCCGAGCTGAGTCCCTCCTGCCCACCCAGAGCCCTACTTGGAAGAGATCCTGGCTTGGTGGGGGAGGGGACAGAGGGGCTCGGCAGAGGAAGAAGTTGCAGAACGCAGAACTGTGACACCCCCTCAGGCGGGCGGGTGGGGGGGAGCTGGCTGGTTCCTAATCCTGCCTATAAGGACAGGAAGGGCAAATAAGGCAGATAAACTTTGAACCTGGCAACCTGCAGCTGGATGTGTTTCTGTATATAGTGCAGCAGGGGGCGCTGTGGGGTGGGGTGGTCCCTCTGCTGAGATTTTGCTTTCCTTTCTGTCACTGGTCAGATCTGCAGGCGGCCTTCCAAATTGTGTGCCTGTGCAGGTGTGCGTATGTGAGAGAGGCTGCTGTTACTTTTGGCCTCCCCAGGTGTGAACTGAACTGGTGGCTCTTCCTGAGCCAGAACAAGTTTTGGGAGGGTGAGGAGGAGGAAGAGCTCTCCCACCTGATGGCGCTGATGTTCGCCTGGGAGTCAGGAGTGGGGGAGGGGCCAGGCAGGGAAGGAGCAAGGGGAGAGGGCCCCCCAATGTTGCATTCCTGCATCTGCTGGCCTTTGGGGGGGACTTTCCCAGTGCAAGGGGTGAGGCCTGCCAAGGGGAGGGGGGTGTTGACCATCTGCCAGCAGCTTTAATTGCAGCTGGGATGGGGAGCTGCTTTGAACTCTGGTTCTCCCCCTCCCGAAGCTGCTTCTCTGCAGCTGGCCACAAATGCCTCAAATGAGACCAAATGGGACACCCACATCAGCTGCCCTCCTGGGCGCCTGGCTCCTCCTCCTCCTCCTCCTCCTCCCCATGGCTCCTGGGTGGGTCTGTCTCCTCCAAGAGCCTTCCTGCTGCTGCTTCACGGAAAAGGAGAGCCCGGAAAGAGCTCTGGCCAAAGCCCTCCTCAGCCTGGGGTGCCAGCCTGCCCAGGTGCCCGTTCTGGCCGCACTCTGGTCAGCTGATTGCAAAGGGGGCCTCATCTTGCTGTCCAGAGGAAGCCCCCCCCCATTTCCTTGGGCCTCATGGGGCACCCTAGGCTTCCCAGGGCTGGAAATCCAGGTCTCCCTTCAGGGCCTGGCAAGGCAGGCTCCCTGCTTGCTTTGTTGGGGCAAGGTGGTGCCCCTTTCCTACCAGCAGAGGGTGCTGTTGGCTTGTTGGCTTCTCATGTTGGCTGAAGGTGCCTTATGACCTGTGCCCTCCCCTCATTGGGGGGTCTCAGTTCCCACAAGCCTCCTGGTGAAGCTGGCTCCCTGTGCCTGGTGTCCGCTCCCTCCCTCCCCCCCAANCACCCCCCCACCCCAAGGGAAACGGGAGTCTGCAAGAGAGCCCTTTTGCTCTGTCCCTCCAGTAGGACAAGCTGCCAGCTTTAACAAAGGGTATTTTCAGAAGTGGCTTTTGAGATGTTCTACTGCGCCCTGCCTTGGAAGAGCATTTGACTACTTCTGGGTTGGGGGGCAAGGTCTGGGGGGGTGGCAAGCCTGCTTGATTTTTGAACCCCGTGCAATATTGTGGGTGCTCAGAATGCCTGGTTGGTGAAGACGTTGGGGGTCCCTTTGATCCCAGGCAGACTAATTAAATGGAAAAGCAGCATTAGTGAGATCAGCATTATTGTAGCTGTGCAGCCTGTTGCCCCAAGACAGAGCCGCAGCTCCCCCATGATTGAAATGCTTGGCACAAAGTGCAGTCCTACCAGGAAGGCCAGGGGCTCTGAGGCTCTGATCTGCCCTAAGCTCTGGGGGTGCAGGGGTGAACTTGGGCCAGCTGCTTGCCCTTTGCACAATGTTTTTGTGGTGGGAAAATCAGGCTTCGAACTGCACTGAGATATAAATGACACAGCAAATGCGCTGCTGCCAGATAAGCTCCAGCCCCCCATTGGGGGGGTGTTCCCTCCCTTGCCCTTGACCAAAGGTGGACATTCAAGGAAATGGATCCCAGCTCTGAATGCTGGCTCAGAGCCAGAGATGGAAGTCAGCCTGGCAAAATTCTCTTCGGCTTTTGACAACTTTGGACTCGCCATCAGGGTTCAAAAGTCAGAGGAGGTCATGGTCCAGCCTGCTCCTCATGTACCAGATGCTGAACTCCAAAGCACGATCGGGGGGGGGGGACTTCAGGCAGCGGGTCAATCCAAGCCCCCCTGGCAGCANNNGACGGGGGGGGGGGACTTCAGGCAGCGGATCAATCCAAGCCCCCCTGGCAGCAGCCTGTCCCGAGGAGGGGCCCCTGGGACTGCCTGCCCTTCTGCAAGCCTGCAAGACACGGACTCTGCCCTGAAGAGACGGAAGAAGGCTCAGCCGTTTCCACCTGACTTGTCCTTGCACAATATCGAGCGTCCAATGGCAGATCAATTACGGGACCCCAAAGTTCTCTCTCTAGAGCGCGTCTGCCCTCCCTGCACAGAGCAGGGCTGAGCAGAGCAGGTCAGGGACAGGTAAACGCTCACCTGGAGGGCAAAGGAAACTTTCAAAGACACTTCAAAGGCACCTCTGCTGGAAACCCAGCCACTGGGAGGCATCAGCGCAAAACACCCCGTCCAGAAGGGCTGCTAGATTTCACAAAAGTTAGGTGCACTGCAGAAGCACATGAGCGCTGCACAAGCCTAGAGCCATCAGTGCCACAACTGGCCTATCTATGTCTGCCCAACGTGCCAGACCATCCCGTGCCTGGCTTGCCCTGACCCATCACCTTTGGACTCCCCACGACCGATGGGGCTGAGGCCTGTGTTGGCAAAAAGGGACAACTGGCACCTGCTGCCCACGGCCGGCTTGAGTCAAGGCCGAAGGAGCGAAGTGGCAGCCTAAGCTCACCGCTTCACCCCGGGAGTGATTGCGGGGAAGGGGGGAGGCCCGCCAGACACCCGGAGCATAATTCCCACAGGAGCCAAGGGAGCCATTTCGTGCTTGCTGCTTTTTATTTATTCTTGAAACAAAAGAGGAGGCGGCAAGTCATTGTTCGGCTCATCTGCCCAGTTGGGGGGCGGGGGACATGGGGCAAGGAGCCCNNNGGGCGGGGGACATGGGGCAAGGAGCCCACAGGAGGAGAAGAGGCAGGGCTGTGGGGCAAGTGGGCCAGAAGCGGGCTCTGGGCTTGGGAGCCTGAGTGTTGCCCCATCGTCACCACCACCAGGGGGGTTGGAAAAAAGGGTGTTATGGTGACGACAACTCTTGTCCATCTGCTGGAGTTCACATGCTCAGATTCAATCTACATACGTAAAAAAAGCAATACCTTAAAGGTTGCATATACAAAAATATGTACAACTGTCTTTCCTATACATAGATGCTCCGCCTGGGGGGCGGGTGGGAGGAAGTTGGCAAGCAAAGCCATAGAAGCCTTTTCTGTGCCAGCTGCTTCCAGCCATTTCCTCCCATCCCCTCCCCTGCTGACATCCCAGCCCCGCCGGCTCCCCGGAGCCGCTGCCCTCGTGCCTGGCCAGAAGCAGCTCTGGTCAATCGCTAGATGCTCTTTGCCTGTCCAGGGGGTTGCTGGGAGCTCCCCAGCATGGACAGCTGGTCTGGGGGAAGTAGGTGTGTGATCTGGGGGAGGAATTGGTTAGCAAGACTAATGCAGGCACTGCTTGGTCAGATGAACACAAAGCAGAGGTGGGCATGGGTTGCATGTTTGAGAATTCAAAAAGTGTACTGGAAATCACTCAATGCAGGAAGTGCTGTGAAGAAACATTTGGGAAGAGAAGCAAAAAGGGGGGTTTTCAAAGCAGCAACTGGTTCAAGGTGCCTCCCCAATCCCGCTTACAGGTGGCTAATCAATAGGCCTCAGAAAGGGTTGATCTGCATCATCAAAAGGTGTGTGTGATTAAGGAGAGGAAATGAGGTTCAGTGGCTCCTTTAGAGAACGTGATTGAAAAAAGGGCTAAGAATTAAGGCAAATGTTTGCACAAGCTTGCTTGAAACTTGTGAAAAAGTTGAAAAAATCAAAAAAACATTCCAAGTCTCAATTTTGCAGGATGCCAACCAATCAACCAAGCAGTCACCGCTCTGATCCAAAATAAAATCCCATTGATTTTAGTTACACATTTAGCCTGTGCTCCGTTCACTGAAACAATGAAACATTTAGGTGGAAAGACAAAATCTAGTCAAATGAAGCGCTTTTGAGGCAATCCTGATCCATATTAACCTCTTCTATGAAAAGGACGACCCTTTCCTTGCTCCCTGTAAACTGCAAGGATCCAGGATTGGAATGTGAAACCAGACTTCAGCTGCATTTGGCTTGGGGAGTGGGCCTGGATGCCACCAGAGAAGCAGCTGCACCACTTGCAGGAGGGAGGGGGGTACCAGAGGGTGAATCCGGGGAGACCTTCCCAGGCTCTGACTCCAGATACAGATAGGCAGGCACTCAAATGTGCAAGCAACATTAGCAGCCTCATGGCTGGGGCTGCTCTGCTTCAGCGGTCTCTTGCAGAAGAAGATTTGGCACAAGATGTGCCAGCTGCCACCCGTGGCCTCTTACCGCCATGGTTGGCAAGAGGCTCCAGGCTGGAGTTCCCCAAGGCTGGTGGGCTGTGGGGTGTGCAGATGGGACCATGGAAGCCCAAGTGCCCCAATGGGCAAAATCGAGGCCAAGAGGGGATGCCAACCTTGAAATCAGGGCAGCCTTTAATGCTCCTGCTGGCTGCCTTATAAGCCGGATCAAAGGCAGGTCATGAAAGGAAAGGAGGTGCGACTCCGCTTTCTCCAGAGGGAGTCCAGGCCCACCAAGATGTCGGCTTCCACAAGCGAAGGCTTTGCGAGGGGGGGTCCTGTGAGACAACGGGGGGGGGGGCCTCCCTGAGAGATTCCTGGGAGGATTTGTCCTCTGCTTTGTCCTTGCTGTGTTAGGACATCCAGCAGAGTTTGCCATGGCTGTGAGAGGGAGGGCAGGGGAGGAAGCCTGCCTGGGAAACGTTCCCACAGCTGCCTGAACCGTCCATGCTGTCCACTTTGGTGCAGCGAAAGAGGAGAGGGAGAAAAAGAGCCTGCGGTCGCAGCTGCTGTCCGTCCCTGAACGAGGCAGAGGGCAGGTGATCAGGGCGGGTTGCGAGACTGAGGTTCCCCCCCAAGGAGAGGGATTGCCTTCCCTGGAGTGGGCCTTTAACATTCAACCCCCAGGCAAGCCAGAAGGGGGTGGGTGGACGTGTTTTGGCAAAAGAACAAACTTCACTTCCGGGTCTTTCTGCTGATAAGGAAGCTTTGGGTGCAAAATGTTGGGATCTCTGCCCCTCTCAGCTGCAGAAACATAGCAATTTAAGCCACCGTTTAATTCATGCTGCTTTGATCCTCCAAGCGAGCCAAGGCCAGGGCTGTGCCATGCCACTTGCGAGAGCCGAGAAGTTAATTTTGGACAGCGGCCCCACAGTCAACCTCCTCCTCCTCCTCCTGCGGTTCTACAGGCTGGGATTTCAACAGCAGTCAGTTGGTCAGGACTCGACACGCTGGTCTCACGGAGGCAGAAATAAATAGGTGTTTCCTGGAGACCCCCCAGCCTGCCTTCCTGGGCATTGCCAGGCATCCAAGGCGGGGATGGCAGCCGGGCGCCTGGCCTCTGATCGCGGCCTGGGTGGGGAGGGGGCCGCAGGGAGGCTGTGCCTCGGGCCTAGTTCTGGTGCCTCTTCATGTGCAGAGCCAGGTGGTCTGAGCGGGAGAAGCAGCGTCCGCAGGCCAGGCACTTGAAGGGCTTGGCTCCGGTGTGCTTGCGGTAGTGTCGGGTGAGCTCATCCGAGCGGGCAAAGCGCCAGTCGCAGCCGTCCCAGGTGCACCGATAGGGCTTCTCACCTGGAACCAAGGGAAGCGGGAGCCTGTCACACACCGGGGAAATCTGAGCGCTGCCCACCCTGCTTCCCCGGACAGCCTGGCAGGCGCTGCATCCGCTCACCCTGCAGGGCTCCAAGAGCACTGGCCTGCTGACAAGTGGCAGGGCGGGGAGGAGACGCCAGGAGCGGCTAGGAAAGAAGCCAGGAAATGACGCGTTTCGGCTTGCTCTCTGTAAAAGCTGATCCACTTCTGAAATGGGGTCCTCGGGCTGGCCAAGAGAGGCCTCTGGGTGGGTACAGATCCATTGGTGGCAGGAGTGGGGCTGCTGAGCCCAGTGGATGCCCACAACTCCCACAGCCAATCCAGCCGAGGGATGAGGCTGAATGGCTCCCTTGTCCCAGGCAACAGGGTGCATTTGGCAGCCGCCACAGTGGGAGCAACTCCCTTTGGGCGGGGCTGGGTTTTTTTTTGAATCCTGGGGTGGAAGGAGGCCTTCCAGATAACGCAGACACCCACTTGCAAATTGCCCCACATTTCTTGCCTGCTCGTAGCCCAGAATGTGCTGGTGAGGGGGACAAGTGGGGGTACGGGAGACCCTATTCAGTGGGATGCCATGGGTTGTGCTCTATTCACCCGCTGAAAGGGACTCCCCAGAGGTCTCCCCTCCACCTCACCCTCTTCCTCAGAGCAGCCCTGTACCGAAGGGGATTAGGGAAGTCCTGAAACCCCCGAGTCCGGGTTCAAGGCCTTCACTGCTGTGCGTGGCAGCATCCTGCATGTTCTGCTTTGAAGGCCACGCCTCCATCTTGGCAGCCAGGTGCCACCCTTTCGCTCCTGAACCGTCTCAGGCCCGAGCAGAATTTAGCCCGGGGGGAGCCAAGGGAGAAGCCTCCCGGGAATTGTACCGCTTCCCTGGGCAGGGCTGGTTCTAACCTCATCGGCAGGCTGTTTTCCAGGCTTTGTGAGTCAAAGCCATTGTCCCAGGAAGGTCACCCTCTGCCTCAAACAATACCCGAGGGAGTTTCTGGGACCGGAACCAAAGGCTTGCCATTGTCCCCACAGCAGCTCCTTACTGGGGCAGCCTGGCAGGACAGCCACAAATAATGGGCCCCGGAGAGGGGGGGGCGGCCGAGGGTGGATGCCATCTCCCAGGCCTGATGGAGCAAGAAAGACCACCTTGCGGTTGGGGGCAGAGAGGGATTACTGAGCCCCCCCTCCCCAGGTCTTCTGCCCTGCCATAAGGTCACCATCTCACATGGGGTGGGGTGGGGGAGCTCCAGCCTGCCTGGGGCTCTCTTGGGACCTTCCTGGGCATTTCTCTCCCACTTCCTCCAAGACAAACTGGGACAGCTCAGCCCTTCCGGAGGCCGGCTGAGCTCCTCCTCCAGAGACGGGGAGGCTGAGAAGGGGCTTTGCCACCAGCCCCCAGGCCTTCCTCTTGGGGGCCCTTCAGCCAAGTTTAGGCTGCCGACTGTGCAGCTTGTGGCAACCCCTGGGCCTGCTCAGCTGCTGAAGGTCTTCAGGGTTAACTGCAGGGCCTTTTGGAGCTGCTCTCTGCTGGCTTTTCAACCTTAAGAGTCGGAGGGGAAGAGGAAGCCCTTCTGGGCTCTCCCTTCAACCCCAAAATAGGGCTCAGACTCCAGGGCTGGGAGGGAAGGGCTGGGTGCTCTTGATTCGCCCTTCCTGGTGAAGCAAGAAGGGTTGGCAGAGGAGGACACCTCTCACTGCGGGGCCGCGACATGTCCCAGACATCAGACATCCCAGTGTGAGAGCCCACGCTGCCCGGTGCCCGGCTCTGCCCTTTGCAGCAGGTTCTTCCAAGGCTCGAGTCTGCCCGTTTTCAGAACAACAACAGCTTTTGGGAAAGGAAAAGCCCTGCCCGCCAGACAAACATTCTCCATTTGAAGACTCAAAAGATGAGAAAAGATCAGCCTCTTCCCACGTCAACCTACCAGTGTGAGTCCTCTGGTGAGCCTTCAAGTGTGAACTTTTGGTGTAAACCTTGGTGCACCCTGGGGAAAAAAACAGAAGAAGAATCAGTTGCTGAGCCCAGAGGGGCTGCTAGCACAGGGCCAAGGTGGGAGAATCAGTGGAGAAACCGGAAGGTGAATGGATGGCGGGGCCGAGAGCCCCTCCTTTTTGCCCCTTCTTCCTCCTTGCTAAAGGTGTAATCAGGGTGCCGGCAGTGGGGGTTTTGTCTGAGAATACCAGAAGGCCCCTCCCTCCTTTGCATGAAAACTCTCCTGCTGTGCAGATTGGTCTGAATTTCTGTGGCTTTAGTGGGGGGGAGCCTGCATTCAAAGATTGGGCGAGCCCCCCCACCCCACCCAGCCCCCTAAAATCTCATCCCTACAAGAACTGTATTCCAGGTTAAGGGACACAACATTGATGGGCTGTGCCCTGAAACGGCCACAGTACCGCTCCTACTTCAGCTGGATTGGTGCCAGCTGTGCTTGGGGGGTGGGGGGTGGGGTCTAGCCAGACTGAAAGGTTGTCAGTCCCCTACCAGGATAGTCGCAGTGGTGGATCCTCCTCTTCTCCAGTTCTGGATTGTTCCTCCGGTTGTACTTGGGGGTTGGCAGGATGAGGTGTCCCTGTGTGATGCCCTTGAGGGCGCTGGAGGCGATGGGTCCAGGGGGGGACAGTTTCAGTCCAAATGTGGCCTCGTAGGGGGGTGGAGGCGAAATGGTGTTGATGGGCTCAGGCTGGTTCTCGGGGCTGCCGGGCTGTGAGTTGGGGGGCGAAGGTGGCAGGCTCACTGCTGGGACAGGGTAGAACTCCTCCGGCACACTGAAGCCACTGAGGCCTTGGGGGGCCACTGGGAAGGACTTGAGCTGNAGGGGTCGGGCGAGGGTCCTGGAGTCCAGCATGGAGCTGCCACTAGGCATGGCCACCCCGTGGAGGCTGCCAGCGGCTGTGGTGCCACAGGTTGAGGGGGCCGCAGGGGCCATCTCTCCTGAGAGCTGGTAGAGCAGGCCTGGCTGCGGGCTGAGGCAATGGGGGGGTTCGGGGCAGGGCAGCTCTTGCTTGACAAAGATGCTGCTGGCGGCCACGGACTGTGGCACGCTAAAGACGCTGGTGAAGTCCGGCAGGGTCTGGATTGGCCCGCTGCTGGCGGGGCAGGACTGGGCAAAACAGGGGCCAGGCTCCATTTTGATCTGGGGAAAGGGCACGGGGGGCTTAGCTGGCCGGTAGATCCCCGTGCGTAAGTGCGTGGTGTCTGGAAGGATCACATTGATGTTGACGCTGTAGGGTGCTGACGGAGGCTTTTCGGTGGAGAAATACTCGTCCACCACAGAGGCGCTTTCCCGGCGATACTTCTTGTCTGTTGCCATCAGTGCAGGGGGCATTTGGCCAGAGAGGTACTTGTCCATCTCGGTCCGTGCCTGAGTGGAAGCCCAGAAGAGGAAGGAACAGTGAGGAGGGAAAGGCCTGAGGTCTCCATGGGCTGGACTCCCCCCACCCAGGTCAGGTGCCTGATGGCCGCCCCCATCCCGTTGCTGTCATTCCTGGTGTTAATGGTTGCTGCCCCTGAGCAGGCCAGCCACTCACAGGCTCCCCCCTGCACATAAAGCCCTCCCCCCCCCGACAAAGCTGGCCATCGGTCCCTGCAGAGAAGACCTCCATCCAGCTTCAAGGAAGCATTTTGGAGGCCCCGAATCCCCAATCTGGAGCCAGGGTGGCATCCCAACAGACAGCTGCCTCCATAGCTTGTGGCTGCCCTCCCTCACCTTCCCTGCTTGCCAGCTCAGGAAAGACAGTTGTGTTAGGCGAGTGGAAGACAGGTGCATTGGTGCGATGTCTGCCTCTGTTGCCAGCTTCCTCCCCTCTGGCCCTGAGGAGGAGCTGTTTTCCTTGGAACAGCCTCTCCATTGTCAGCTCCCTTCCAGGCAATTATTTTTAAATCAAGAGCAAATACCCGTGGGGCACTGCCAGGAAACTACCCAGAGGCCTGCATGCCAAGCACATCTGGATGAAGGCATGGCTGGCTTGCTCAGAGATGGCAGTGCCGAGAGTGAGCCTTGAGGGCTCAGCTGCCGCCACCTCCAGATACCCCTGGAGCAAGGGGAGCTGGGGGGCAGCAGGGGGAGGAAGGCTGCCACCCCCTCTGGTTCTGCACACTCTCTCTCCCATCAGCCATGTCCAGCTATGGGCTGTCCACGTTCTACACGGAGGAGGTGGCCTGGGCCTGAGCCTTCCTGGCTAGATTGGTGCTTGATCACAAAGGCTGCAGGGTGCATTTCCTTGGTGCCCAGAGACGGAGCCCAGGGACCTGCAAGCCCCAAGTGCTCCTTGGGAGGACGGCTTCTTCCCCTGTGGGAAGAAGAATCTCCTGGGTTTGGCCAGAAAGCCTCTTTTCACATTCTGCTGGTCAGCAGGAGGAAATGGCGCCTGTTTCCTGAAGGAAGCCTGGTTCCCTATCTTGCCAGGCTCCTGATACCCCATGATCTCCATCAGCTCACATTTGGCTTTCATTCTTCTGTCTGGGTTGATGTATGATAAAGACTGTATATGCTTTCCATTAACTTTCTTTTTTAAAAAATTCAATTGTCTTACAAACCTTCCTAAATAGTTACAGATGGCTACAATAGCACTTTTAGGAAAAATGTTACACTTAGAAAAAGCAAAGCTAACTAAAAAACAAAAAGGAAACTAGGCCAATCTCTACCCCGCCCCCCAAAAGCAGAAAAACAATCCATTAAACCGAAACAAAGTGGTTATCTTAAAAAAAACATTGATAAAAATCAAATTCCACAATTGTTCCATAGTGCCAGACTTTATCTCTGTACAAAGACATCCCAACCCATTTTTCAGCCGTTAAGCTGAAGCAGAAGACACAGGAACAGGTGGCCTCCTCACCTCCCTCTCTGGGAAGCAAAGCCGGTCCAGGCCCTGAACCTGAACTGGGCTGGAGACAGTGCTGTGGGGCTCCGTGGGGGGACCGCCGTAGANNNACTGGTTGGGGGGGGGGGGCTAAGAGGGGTTTCACACTTTGCACCCAGCACCCTCCCTGGCCAAACATTCCTGGGGATTATCCCACAGAAGAGGAGATCTCGGCCTTTGATCCCCTGATTGTGGCCAGGCCCAGCAGATACTGACAGAGCAAGGTACGGCTCCCAGAGGCAGGAAAGGGTGGGGGAGGGAGAACCTCCTTGGGCTCAGAACCTCCCTCCCCTCTGCAAAAGCGGCCTTTCAATCTCTAAAAATGGCAATTAAACAGATTTGGAGGAAAAACCCAAGAAAAAAAAAAAACCCTCCCTCCCTTGGTCTGCATTCCTTCAAAAGAGGCTGGATTTCAATAGAAAGCACTTCTACTTTTGTTTGGCTCAGAGCCAGCCTTTATTGTCTCTCTAGTAAAAAATTGACCAGAGTCAATACTTGCTTCTCTGATCAGTCAGTCTTGGTATTGACCTCAGATGCAGGCTAGAGGGGGGGGGGAAGGGGCCGGCTCTGGGCAACTTTCTNCTTGCTTCTCTGATCAGTCAGTCTTGGTATTGACCTCAGATGCAGGCTAGAGGGGGGGGGAAGGGGCCGGCTCTGGGCATCTTTCTCCTGGAACTCTCCGGGGTGCAGTCTGGGGCAGGCAAGAGGGGTGCCCGTCCTGGCCCAGGGGCAGCTCCTCATGTCTCACCATGTCCAGCAGCCTTCTTCTTGTTTCCGAGGAGGAAACAGCTTGCTCTGCCCCCCCCAATGCATTTCACAGACCAATCAGGAAATAAGCCCCCATAATAGACTGGGGGTGGGGCAGGGAGACAATTGATCCAAGTCATAGCAAATCTTGTGCCAGGCCTGTCTGATGACGCCAGCAGGTGCTCGGAGGAAGTGCCACTCCTTTGGAGCTGGGCCTGGCAGTGTCACTCCAGGCTGGGGCACAACCTGGCAGCTGGCCAGAAACCAGGCAGGGGGTATGGATGCCATGAGCCACAATCAGCCCTCCCCAAATCCAAGTGGAGCCCTCCCCTGGGGAAGCTGACGGGGGAAGCCCTGGGGTCTATGGGGTTAGGTCTGGCTCCTCTGGGGAAGGCGAAGCAGATCAGAGGAAGCCNCTCCCCCTCCCCCAGTTGCAAGTAGCTGCATGTCCCCCAGCCCACTTCACAGGCGGAAGCTCCCTGGAACCACCCCTGCCACCCCTGCCCCAAAGACATCATGCCCATGGGGTCTGCAAAGGAGCCAGGAAGCAGGCCCTGAAGGGCTGTGCATTGGGGTGGGGGCGTGTAGAAGGGCTGGCTGGCATTTGCTGAATCGCTTCCTACAAGGAAGCACAGTTGCCTCCTTGGCTTGCGTGGCATTTCAGTTCATCAACCAAAATGGCCCTGGATTTATCGTTGTATTAGATTACCTGAATTTTACAGCAGAACTTTTCATAACCTTTGGCAATCTACAATACAAACTCTTATCCTGTGTTATCTGATTGTCTTTCTTCTTGTGATCAACAATCTGAAAAACACCTCATTGTTTTTATCTCACATCTACGTTTTTGATAGGTCTTTTCTGGTCAGAGAAATAAAAGTTGCCCTGTGTAGGGAAGGTCAAGTAAGGGAGATTTCGCAGTTAGCATAAATTTGGAAGCTTGAGGAGCAAATTCATAATCTCTGACAATGCCTCCTTTGGGCCTCCATCCACTCTCTTGCTCTCTACTTGTTGGCTAACTGTGTGTCTACCTGGTCAACTCAGCCTTGCAGCAAATGTGGCAGATGGTTGGAGCTTGGTTGGAGCTCAAGATCCTGAGAACCTTAATAATCTTGGGGGATACCATATTATGTGTAGAATGACAAGGGTATAGAGTATATCTACTAGGTCTAGGTAAGAAAATAGACTTCTTTTGCTATGGGCCACATTTGTTTTGAAGATAATATTTCTTCAAAAAAGCTGTTTCAATAGGCCAATGAGTCTTGAGGTGGCTTCTTTGTGACCAAATTATGAAACTTTTTACTAAGGCACACAGTTTGCTTGAATGATTTCCCATCGCTGGAAGTCCTAGACGGCTGTCTCAACTGACTGTGCAGGAGCCTGTCTGGGGTGCTTCTTCTGGAATGGAGTATGTGCTTGCTGGCAGGAGGGACAAGCCAGGAGTTGAGAGAGACTCTTGCAATCTCCTATGGAAATGTTGGGTGCCAACTGCCTTCTGATGCATCCATTCATCCAGGCTGCAGTTACAGATTGAGAGCAGAAGTCTTGTGAACTTCCCTGCGCCTGTAATGGGGGAAGCATGTGCAGCTAAGGAGCAGCCCTTCCATCAGAGCCCCCTCACCCCAGCAATCCTTGAGGAAAGGCAACCAAGGCTTGGATTGAGCACAGAATGCCAACTCCAGCTTGGTTGGTGAGCCATTATTCTAGTTGCCTGATATTGAGTGCAAGTTTCCTATGAAATAGTTTGTCTTACAAAAGAGTAGAATGAACTGAACCAAGGGAGGGAAAGTCACTATTTCAGAGGGAGAGGAAGGGGAGGGAGCATTTACCCTTCAGAAATGGGAAGTTGAGCTGAGGCTGGAAATAAGTTTGTTCATCCTGAGCTTTGATGACCTTTGCGAGGGAAAATGCAGCCGCCAACCTCACTGTCACCTTGTTTGGCAAGTAAAACAAAGTCTTCGGTTCGTGGATCAAAAGAATTTAGTCAAATCTCCACTCTGAAAGATGCTCCAGATTGTGCATTCCAGGAAACCCCAGGGAGAAAGGAGGCAGAGGGAGCCAACCCTAACCATTCTGCTGGTAGAGCACCCAACGGGCCTGGGGTAGTCCTTGTACTGCCTTCCCCCCCACACCTCCTATTTCAGGAATAGAGTATGGGTCCAATGGAGCCTTACAAACTGGCTTTATGGAAAGTGTCCTTCGAATGGCGGCTCAGTTGGCCGCCTGGGATATTATAGCACTGATGAGACAGAAGCCACACAGTCTGGTATGATGAAAACCTGTCGCATTCAAGGATCTCACGTTCTCAGAGCTGCCTGCCCTCCGAATGCCAAGGGGGCCCCTCGCTTGCCAGGGCGCCCCTCTGCTGCGTCTCCTCAGCACTTTCTATCGCTGTCTTCTCTGCCAACAAGATGGCGCCAGGAAGCCTTGCACTTGAGGTTAATCATTACCTCGCTTGTTGGACCGATTGAGCAAGAGAAAATGGAGGGAGGATTGGCACAAAATAAAGAATTCTCCCAGGGTTGGGATTTCGTACCTCTGAAACAGGCATTGCTCTGCAAATACCAAAGTGGAGGGGCGATTCTCTTGAAATCAACATTTCCTTTCGGGTTATGCAAACAGAAGACAAATGTCGGTCTCATTGGAGAAATGGGCCCCTTTCTGTTCTTTGCTGGGGCCGTTTGTTCCAAGAGGGAGGTCGGCTGACTCTCTCCTGGTGGCCCCCACGGAAGAGGCCTCCCTGGGGAGGGTGGCAGACCAGCTGCCTCTCCAGGTCAACAATTTAGGATGAGCGGCTGAAAAGCCGAATCTGCTCCCTGGATCAAGTCACAAAACCCAAGCAGCACGGCCTGCCAGGGCAAGATGCCCACGATACGGTTCCACTTGATATGACAAGCTGATGGTATGTGGGGCAAGAGAGTTCCTCTCTCATGGAAGTGTGTCTAGAGGGCTGGGGAAATCTTCCCACCATTGTGGTCACCTGCAGGTCACATAGGCCCTGGCCTGAGCCCCAGAAGCCCCTCCTGAGGTCAGCTGAATTCTGCTGAAGTCCCTGCCCTGCCCTCCATCATGCGAGCTGCTGCTGCTAACACTGCCTAGAGGCCCTAGACCAAGATGGGGCTGGCAGAGGGTCAGCCCTGGTGCGCAAAGCCTGAGGAAAGCCCCCTCCCTCCCGTGAGGCCCCCTGGCTTTGGCCTGGCCTCCCCTGGCTTGCAGAGAGGGCCGGAGGAGAGCTTCCTTGCCCCCCCTCCACAAACACCAGGCCACCAGTTCAGCAGTTCAGCAGTGGGGAGAGAGTCTTCCCCACGTGCATAGCAACAGCACAACCTTCTCCCTGCCTTTGGCCGGGCCCTGCAAAGCACGCGGCGGCCTGTGTGTTTCTTTCACATGTCGGAAGGAAGCAGGAAAGACCAGCATCTTTGGCCAGGTGGGAGAGTCTGCAGGGGTGGGCCAGGCAGGCTCTCTGCCTCCACCTCTCGATTCAGCCCTGTCTCCTGGGGGGAGGGGCAGGTGGGGGGGCTCACAGCCGGGAATCTCAAGGAGAATTCCATTCCCGTGATTTGCAAGGTGGCAGCAGCCCAGACAGCGAGAGCGGATGGCACGTAAGCTCCGTGGGCTCTTCCTTGGAGCAACCTTTTGGCTCAGAAGCTCCCTGCAGGCACCTGGCTGGAGCACCCGGCTCTCTCCCGCTAAGGCCCCTGCCCTTCCCACCAGGGAAAACAACCCAAAGGGCCTCAGGGAGCCTCCCTTGCTTGGGAATGTTCCCACCATAAAAAGCAGCACCCCAGAGACTTTCTCCCAGGTGCAACAAAACAAGGCCAATTTCAGGTGCGTCTTTCTCAAAAGCTTTCATTTTCTCAGCTGCGTGTTTCCATCCAAGCTGATCTATTGCCCATTTGTACACAAAAACTGGTTTACATTGCAGGCTGACTCCAGATCGTTGGTGACCCACAGTCGTTTCCAACAGCCTAAAATCTCCAGCAACTTTTCTGCCTCATATCCACCCCGAAACCATAATTGGAGGATAAAGAATACAGTCAGTTTCGAAACTTTCTGATAATTGATCTCATCAACCTTTTGGATTAAATCAGCAGCTTTTCAGAAGAATACTTTTCTACAAATACAAAAGAATACACCTTATGCCCAGAAGTTCCACACTTCTCTTACCTGGGCCAAATCCGGTTGATTCTCCAAGATTCGTAGGGGCGGTTTGATGTCTTCAAAGACGGCCATGTCGTCACTGCATTCCCTCGCCATCGCAACGGGCTTCAAGGGCGTAAAAGCTACGCTTTCCTCAGAGATTGGGGAGCTTGCGACAAGCCCACTGCCGCTCATCCTGTTTGTGTGCCCCTCTCCCACCTTGCTGAGTTGCGAAACCCAAATCAGAGAGGAAAAACAAGTTTTTGGAAAGGCAACAATCAGGCGTTCCGAGGCATGCCTGCTGTTCCTGATCTTGAGGAATCCAGGTGCTCTGTAGCCTTAAGAATCCCAATCTGCCTCAGAAAATCTTCACCTGTCCTGCAGTGGGAGGTACTCCCACCTGGCAAAGGCTGCGGCAGGGGCCCCCGNNNCCTCCCACNTGGCAAAGGCTGCGGCAGGCCTCCCCAGCCAATTGGGGAGGAAGCGAGCGCCACTCCAGCCAATGGCAGAGCCAACGGCCTCTTCCTTCAGGCAACACAAGACACAATGCCTAGTGGAGAGTGAGTGAGCGAGCCAGGCGGGTGGCTGAGGTTGTGGCCCTCAGCCATGTTACACGGAGGGAAGTGGGCGAGGGGTGCCTGCCAGGAGCTTCCTGGGGGAACAACTCAGTTGCAGCGGGCAAGATCTTTGCAAGCCGTCCTCATCCTTGGCTTATCTGGCCATCACCTTCCAGCCCAACTATTCTCTGCCAGCTCTGGGTTGGGGTGAAGGGCCCCTGGGCCTTTCCAATATACCCCCTCTGGTCTCTGTCCTCAGACAAAAGGCTCAGTGCTAGAGAATCCCAGGGCTGAGTCTCGGGTCCCCAAGGAACTGCGCCTGCGAGGAGGCCTTCTGTCCCTTGCAGGCAGTTGGGCAACCGGGGGAGGCCGGGCTCTCTGGGGCAGCCGTCCTTTGCCTTCCCAAAAATCTGAGCTCCCTCCCTGGCTCCCCCACCCCTAGTCCAATGGGCAAGACTAATTCCCCCTGCTTCCGGACCAAGAATGCCCGTTCTTGCTCTGTGGGAACCAGCCTGTGGCCCTCAGTGCCTCTGGCCCAGGACCTCCCCATGTCAGGGGCTGGTTTTGCCAGGCAGAGAAATCAGGATGCAAAAAGGCAAGAGCTCCCTGGCCTCTGAAGGCCACCCAGCAGCCAGGAAAAGAATTGCCGGATTCCAAAATTCACTGACCGAGTCTAGAAAAAGTCCACGTTTCAAAATGAGAACAATTGTGGATTTCAGTGTTGTTGCAAGAGTTTAGCTCTTATCTAGTTGCTATTTTGCAGAAGGATAAAACTCATTGTATGGGCAAGGCCAGAGAAGAGAGGAATTGAAAACAGACATTTTATATGATTAACGGGCCTGAAAGTGCAATTGGACCCCAAGAGGGTGGTGGGTTTTTTTTTCTTTTTGGTAAAATCTGGGATTGATTCCTAGACCTCGTGATTTACTTTAAATTCCTTGTCTGGCCTTCGGCTTGGAAATCCAGCTCTCTACATTTGTCACTACCTAACATTGGGGGTGGGGGAAGAATACATATACATTTACACATATAGATATATGTGGAACTGTTTGAAATCCTGAGGAGCAGCCATTCGTGGGGGTAGAGAATTTCAGACCGATAAAAGTGAGGTTGGGGGATGAGGCTGTAAACCATCTGAAAGGAAACGTTTGACAGACCTTCCTGATTTCTCAGTCAAACTGGATGAAGGCAGCAGACCGAGCTTTTCCTTCTGAAAAGGGGAAAGGGGTCGATCTGGATAAAGTTCCGAGGCCTCTGGACAAAACCAGCTTTTCTAATCCCAGGTCTCCAGTGCCATCCTCTCAGCAGTGGCTTGAAACACGATGGTAGAGGAGGGACAATCCTGTCCAAGGGACTTCTCTGGATGCCCTGGAGCCTTTCCGAGGAGAAAGAACATTCCTTGGAAGAAACGCAACTCAGGCCTCCGTCAGCAAAGGCTGCAGTTGGGGGGCACTGAAAGCGCAAAGACCTGCGGCAGCTACCGAGGATTCCTGGCTCGGTTTTGCCTTTCCTTGCACCGTTTGGCACTTGCCTCTCGCCTCCCAGGCTGCCTGGATAACTGCGGGCCTCTTCAGAGGAGGAGGCTGGCTGGACCTTCACGCCGTCTTGGACGAGAAGAAGGACAAGAGTCAGAGCAGAGAGCCGGGCGGGGCTCATGCGGGGCTCAGGGTGGCTTTGCTTTTACCTGGGTCTAAATCAAGGGATCTGAACTTCCTTCCAGTGCTGGTGGAAGTTGAGTTCAAACTTCATCCTCACAATTTTCCTACAATGAATATCATGGATATTTGCAGCATTGACCTTGTGCATCCTAACTTGGGCGTCTCTTGTCTTTTCCATGTTTCCATCTCCCCACTTTAAAGAACCAATTCTTAGACTGTAGAGGATTTGCCGGCAGACTCCGGCAGGGTCTCCTGGCCGTTTTTGCCGTACCCCGCATCCCTCTGGGCTCAGGTCTGTGTCTCAGGAGGCCAATTTTATCTCCCTCAGACGAGGAGAGTTGGGCAGCTTCCACAGACACAGCTGCCTACCAATGTTGCCAACAGAAACGGTCCAAGCAGAAGATAATTGCTTCATGGATGTGGCTCTTCCTGGCAGTCCAAGAAGGGAATTGCTGATAGGATCAAGGCCGTACCTTTGCTGGCAAGATAAGAGATTGACACATGGCTTTTATGGCTGAAATGAGGAGCTCCTTTCATCCCAGCAATCATTGACAGAGTCAGCAGGGGGCTGAAGGGGAAGGGGCTGCACGTGGGCCAAGGGGCCAAGCCTGCTAACGGGTGGAAATTCCCACAGAGAACAAGAAAGGAACCAATGATGCCACCCTGGGGGTTGCTGCTTGCGCCTATCCTGGAGGAAGGCAGCTCTGCTGGGCCCTGCGAGGAGCCCAAACCTTGAGCCACCCGGCTGGCTGGTGGCTGAGCAGCCCCTGGGGCCTGATGCTTTCTGCAAGGCTGGCATCCGCCCTGCATGGTGGCAACCCTCCACCTTCTCTGCTCTGGGGAACGGGTGACGTTTCCATGGGACAGACAACCAGGGTCAGAAGAAGAAGAAGAGGAGTGTGAAGAGTGTGAAGAAAGACACACACACACTGGCCAAACCAGCCTGTGCACTCGGTGAGCCCATTGCCCCCCACCCAAAGGAAGACCCGCGAACTGGGTACCTGTGAGCTGCAGACCAGGCTCTGGGTGGGCGCAGACGGGAGCCGGCCTTGCACTGCCCTTCCTTTCCCTGCTCCCTCTCTGCTGGCCCTCCCCAGCATGACTGGGAGCTTGTGGGTCCCTTCTGGGCCAGGAGGCCTGGTGGTTGGCCTGCTGAGGGAGGCCTGGCGGGACTGCTGCCCTCCACCCCCCCCCCAGATTTCAATCGGAAGCAAAGTATTTTGCCTGGAGGGAGGCAGAGGGAGCCGGCCCCCAGTGAGGTCGCCCACCCTCTTTCCTCCCCTTGGCTCCGGAGTGGCCTTGGGGCATCTGACAGGGACCCTTTCCTGGGCCAGGAGGGGAGCGCAGTGCCAGGATGCCAGGGACAGGGAAGGCAGCCAGGCTCCTGCACAAAAGGGGGCGGGAGAGGAGGCCGGACAGGGAGGAAGCCCTTCAGGGCAGAGCAACGGTGGCACTATTTAAACAGCTTTAAGACCGTTAAACCCAAGGGAAAACAAATTAAAAGAAAATTAAGGCTGAAATAATGAGTGGGAAGCCCCTGCCAGAGCACGTTCCCTCCCTCTACGGGACCGATGGCCGCCTGTGCAGTGGGGAACCACCATGGAGAGCGGCTCCTGCAGGAGGGGGATGCGGAGCCGGCCAGGAGGGAGAGGAGCCGGGGAAGGCGAGTTGGGGCAGGCGCCAGCCCCACAGAGCGGAATCCCAGCGCAGGGAACAAGGCAGCCGCAGCAGGCGAAGAGTTAAGCCGGTGTGTGCGTGCGTGTGTCATGTTGCAGGAATGTGCCTATTATTCCTTTCACCTCTGGCCTCCTCTGTGCGGAGTGTTTGCAAAGCTGGTTTCTCATGGAAACGATTCTTTAAGAGCAACGAAGCTTCAAAACTCGGCTAATAACATTTACCTTGGCGGGGCATCTTGACAACAACTGGCTGGGGCTGGACTGGGTGGCTCTCCCGGCCCAGAGCCAGGCAGCAGCCCTCTCTGGAGCACATGCCCCACGGACTGGCCTTGGTGCAAGGCAAAGAGCACCCAGTCCTGACCCCTCTCTGGCTCCCCACCCCCAAGAGCCCTTGTGGTGGAAATAGCAGCCAGGAGCAGCACCGAGGGGGGAACCCGCAGCTCAGGCGCTCTCTGGGCCCCCAAAACCTTTCACAGCCCCTGGGCAGGGAGACATGGGGAGGGGGCTCAACCGGCCAGCCGCCGTGGACCAAGCGGATGGGCACAGGGCAGGGCTGGTGTGCTGAGGCTGCGTCCCCACGGTGGACCTGTGTGGCAGCTGGGCTGGGCCTGCCACTTCCCCTCGCACTACCAGCGTCACCTTTCCCACACTNGGGCTGGGCCTGCCACTTCCCCTCGCACTGCCAGCGTCACCTTTCCCACACTTGCAATCAGCCTTCAATGTTCCCTGCGATATCAACAGGAACCAAGTGTTTACCAAGCGGCCCTGGTGCCAGGAGGGGGCAAGGCCCACCTGGCAGCAGGAAGTGGCTCTGGCCGGCACCCCAGCTCCCTCCTGCCGCCTGCTCTGCTGCTGCCCACCACTTGCCAGCCCTGCACAGCATCTGGGGGGGAGGCAGAGCAGTCCCCTTCTCCCCAAATCCTGCCTCCTCATTCACTGGAAGAAAAGTGAAAATGTGGCTTTGGGGGGACCAGTCTCTGTGTGGGGACCCCCCCCCCACCCCCTTCCNNNCTCTGTGTGGGGCCCCCCCCCCCAGCCTCTTCCTCCCTTCCAGCTGGCGAGAGGGCCTGACCTGAAGCTGCTTCCTGGGGTGGAGGTTCCCCCCCTTTGAAAGCTGGGGGGGGAACCCACTCAAAGTCTGCTCAGAACCAGGAAAGCCTCAGGTGAAAATGCATTCTGGGAAATTGTGTGTCATTGCCTCCCCCCAGGAGAAATCTTGCTGGGATCGCTGACTCATCAGTATCGGCTGCAGAGTTTGCTGAGTCTCCCCTTCCCTGGAAGGCGAGAAGCCTCTCAGCTCTGGGCAGGACATGCTCAGACTTGTGCAGGGTTTGGGGTGTGCGTTTGCTTCCTTTTCGGGGCATTGTGTAAAAATTGATGCCTCCAAAAGGAAGGAGCAGAGCCCTGGCATTCCAGGCTGGGGCCAGCCTTGCTCAGCGGGGAAACTGTTGTGCATAATCTCACACACACACACACACACACACACACACACACGTTCTGCCTCCTCTGAGCTTCATGCAATTCAACATGTGTGAAAATGTGTCCACCAAAGGCCACCTTTCCAGGCCTGTTGGAGAGTGTGCTCGGGGCTAGTGCCAAGGAGGAGCTGCCAAGAGGCCGCCCAGGGTGGCCCAAGGGAGCTGCCGTGCAGTGCCAGAGTGCTCCCTCTCCCTCCCTCTCCCTCCCTCCTTCGGCATGCAGTGAGTCCTGGGGTCCCACTGGGAAAATGCTGCAGGGGGGCTGCGAGAACTGCAAGAGCCCGAGAAAGCCCACAGGAGGGCCTTCCCTTCCAAAGGATGTCAGAGGAGGTTTGGACTGAGGCTGCCCAAGAGGAGAACCATCCCACTGACCAGGCAGCTGGGGAAATCCCCCACTGACGTGGTCAGTTGTGTAGATTGTCCACTTTCTTCTCAGGACTGTGGACTTTTTTGTGCCTTCCCAGTGTTAGGAGGCAATGTGCACCCCCCACCCTCAATTTGCTGCCTGCCTCCTTCCTGCCTTCTGGGCCCTTCCATGTCCGCAAAGGCCCCCAGGTGGCTGCTGGCTGCTTCCGTCTCTGCCTGCTCCTGCTCAGGGCCACTGACTCACCTGCGGCATCACGGATTCCCTGGCTGGGAGAGGGAAGGTTCAGGTGTGTCGCCATTCCTGGCCTTTTGTTGTTTTGCTGTGACTCTGGCGCTGCAGACGGTGCCTCACACAAGCAGCACCAATGGGGATTGTGTACAGGATAAACTCAAGGGGGAAGGTTTTGAAATCCTTGCAATGTTACTCGCAACTGTTTAGGCGCAATCGGCTTTTTCTTGCTTTGGGAAAAGTGTTGATTTGACAGATCAAAGAGCCGCTCTGGCCGGAGTCCGCCCTGGAAAAACTGCACAAAAGCCACACGGGATTTGTGAGATCTCCCCCTTCCCAGCAGTCCATTCCGTGGACTCTGCTGCTCTTGCTTACCAGATAGTAACTGGTGCGCAGAAACACTGTGCAGCCGTGAGCAGCTCCCAGCAGAGTTAACCAAGGAAGTGTGGGGGGGGGGAAGGTTTGTCCAGCTAGTCGAGTGTAGCTGAAGAGAAGATCCTGCAGCTCCCAGCAAGTCTGTTTCACAGGTTTCAGGGGAAAATATCCAGGCAGTTGGCAGCTCACCCTTCTTGCCCACAGCATTTGCCTCCTGGGGCAGTTTATTGCTTGCAACAGCTGTCCAAGGTGAGTCTGGCAGGGCAACAGAAGCTGTAAAATACTGATTAAGCCCCCACAAACACATTTGTTACTGAAATGGGCATGATGGCTGCTTATCTTCTCCTCCCCCACTAAGCAGCCAGGCCGTGTATTAAGCAAATAAGGATGTTCAGAAAGGGGAACGTATTTGTGAGTGTGGTGAATCCCAGGATTAAGGGCTGACATACGTTCATTTTTGCTGCTAGTGGTAGAGCATATTGGCAAAACACACCGTCCCTCACTTAACTGCTCCTTGGATTAACTCCCTCCTCCCTTCCTTTTTCACCTTGTCTGTACTGCTGGAGTGCTGACCTGAGTGGAAAAAACCGGAAACTACAGAACGGAGAGCCATTCCTAGCTGCTTCTCAGACAACTGGGAGCAGCCAAGTGGGCCGATTCATACCTCAGACGCTCCCCCAGTTTCCTACCTGAGCTGCACTGGAGTGGGGGGCGGTCTGACACCCAGACCTGAATCTCAGCTCCTTTTGCTGATGGTTTCTTCTCGGGGTGGGGGGGAGGGGACATCTAAGAACCTCTTTGCGAGAAGACCACCCAGATTTCATGATACAAGCTACCTGTCATTGGCTCAGAGACCCTTTCAGATCAAAGTCAGGTGGAAAGAAGCCAATGTTTGCCACATGGGAGGTTTGGGAAATGCCTGTGCTGAAATTCCGATGGCCTCGGAGACCTTCTCTTGGGGAGGCCACTCTGCTTGCATGCAAGGGTGGCTGTGGAGGAGAGAGATGACTTCTGGGGGCTTCTCTGGCCCATCCAGAACTGGTGGCCCAATGACCAGCCATCTGCAGGAGGAACAAAGCAAACAGCCCCTCGTCAATGCCAGGCGGGAGAAGCTGAGGAGGTCTGAGAAGCTGAGCTTTCTTCCTCTGGCTTGCAACAACTTGCTGGATGTTCTCTTCATCGGTTACCATGGTAAATATTTTTGCTTGGTTGCCACCCACAGAGTGACGGGTGTGCACAGGTTCTCAGTGAAGCATGGTTGCACAGACCCTCTCTGGAGTGGGGGTGGGGCTGGGAGAGATGCCTATCTTCTCTGCTGCACACCATGTTCTCATTCCTTCGGCTGATTTACAGGAGGGGAATGTCTTTTCTGATCCTGATGTGATGAGGAAGCACCACTGGAGGGCTGCCC
Organism: Ophiophagus hannah; assembly: GCA_000516915.1. NCBI lineage: Eukaryota > Metazoa > Chordata > Lepidosauria > Squamata > Elapidae > Ophiophagus > Ophiophagus hannah. The sequence goes on from AZIM01002170.1 coordinate 39,390, forward strand.
TCCCCCAGGTAGGTAAGGAGTCAAACAACATTGAACAAGCCACGTGTAATTAATTAAATGCAGCTGATAGGATAACTCCCCGTGAATTAAATAAATTTTCCTTCTGCCAGATTGCTACAAGCTATTTAGAGAGCTCCGTCAAAACCATGGGTAGCCCTGAAGCTCTTGGGGTCTCCAAAGATCTATGTGTGAACGCAGCAACCCTGGGATTCTTGGGGGCCGAGAGAGGCCTTAACCGGCTTCTGGGCATCCAGGCCTCAGGCAGAACAGAGGGAAGCTGCTGCCCAGGATTTGGGCACTCCTGAGGCCATCCAGCAACCATTGCCCAGAATGGCTTTCCAGCTGCAAGACCCTGGAGAGCGTCTGGGCCACAAAGCTCTCTCTCTCTTCAGTGGTTGGTGGTGTCTTTAGACGATGAATAATCGGGTGATTCCACCCCCATCAGAGTTCAAGTTGGATTATATATTACCATGTTTTTTAAAGATTTAAACAAATCTACCCAAGAAGAATTTCTTTTTCATTGATTTACTTTCCGTTCCCCATGGAAGTTCAAATGGAAGCAGCCTGGAAAGCTGGCAACAGAGGTTCCCAATGAACAGGGAAATTAAGAAGTCTTTAAAATGCCTTAATGGCAAGCAGAGCCTGACTGGTGGCTGGAGAGCACCTTCCCCTCAGCCTCTCTGCAGGTGGGAGGAGCAGCCAAAGGCAAGCAGGACTGGGGGGAAACTGGTATTAAAAGGGGAAGGGGAGGGAGGGGTGCTCAAAAGAGAGAAAGAAACACTGGAGCCACAGATCAACCTGTGTGGGGCCTCTGACCACCGTGTTCCTTGTGGAGTGACAGAAATTGTAAAATGCAAATCTCTGCCTCTAATTTGCAGTCACTGCCCTCTAAAGGAGCGATCACAGTACCAACCCCCTCCACTTTGAATAACATATGAAAATCAGGGTGTCCTTTTGGAGACTTATTTGCAAAAGTGCAAAAGAAAACACAAACTAGGATTGTCCTTCAAGGTGAGGCGGCTGCTGTCAAGCTGGGAAAGAAAAGCTCTGGACCTCCTACTTCCCATGAGACTGGGAAGGGGATGAGGGGCAGCCCCCAATCACCGGAGAGCCGCCGCCCCTGCCTTTGGTGCAGGAGGAGACCTCGGGACCCTGACTCTTCCCCCTCTAAAGCAACAGGGAGGGTGGGGCAGGGCTTCCTGGCTCCAAGGGGTCGAGATTGGGCCCCTTTGCAGAGGTTTTGCGAACCAGGGCAAGATTTCCGGGTGTTTTGGCCTCAAGGAGATTAGATTCCCCACTTGAAGAGAATCAACATTTCCCTCAAACGTCTGTTGCTTGGCCTATTCTAAACGGCCCTCACCATTCACCGTTGCTCCCTGTTTGCTAACATACAATGAACAATCACATAATATCCCCAATGCTTTTGGTAATGCTTCGGCTTCTGGAAGCCTCCAGGCGAGCACCTGCCTTCCGTGACCCTGTGCTGGGCTTGGCTCTGTGGGACTCTTCCCTGCACACGGAGCCCGTGCTTGAGAAGGTCTGCTTTGGGCTCTTCCCTTTAGACAATCCCTGCCTCCCGCTCTGCCTTTTGTTCAAACAATCCGAAGGAGAACTCTTGGCAGAGGGAAAGAAGGGGAAAGCAGCCCCAGGGAAGCTTCCCCCTCCTCTGAACGAGCAGACAGCCTCCCGCCTGGCCTGGCCTGGCCTGGCAGGGCTGCTGGCCCAGGCAGCTCAGTCCTCCCCGCTTGCAGCTGGGGAAGCCCCAGGGAAGGCAAGCCTCTGGTTTCCCAAGTTGGCCTACCTCCCAAATGCCAGGAGGCAACTGAACAGCAGAGGCTCCTTCTCCACCTGGACCAGCTGACTCAGCAGGGCATCCAAGGGCACAGCCCAAGGGAGCTCACGGCAAAGCTGCGAGGGGCCACTGCTTTGGATGTCCCACCGTGGAAAGGGGGCTTTCCGTGGCAGCTGGAGCCTCCCCCCCCAGGCATGTGGGCTGGGTCCTCCCGGAGGCTGGGAAGGTGGGTTTCCGAAGCCACGTGCCCTAGCATGTGGGGTGGGGGGCTGTCCTAGTCCCAGCCTGACTGCCCAGGCAGAGGCATCTAGGCAGCTGGCAAGCAGTGCCCAGACAACCGCCAGCCTCTGGCCAGCATGCCCCCGGATGCCTTGAAAGGCCCTTCTTGCGGGGGGAGGCCTGTGACTTTAACCCCCCCCCCAGTATCTCACTGGCCCCTGCCTCGGAGGTGGCAGGGCTGGACTGCTCAGGTTAATGGTTACCTTTTAGGGCTTCTTGATTGGGGCAATAAAGGGCCAGGGAAAGGGGGTTGAAGCTGACTTGGCGCTCGTGCCAGCTGCAGGCACCAACCGCTCTGGTTCCTTTCACCACCTCCCCTTTCTCCTGGATTGAATAGGATTAATGTTTAAGGAATGGGCGGTTAATCACACCAGGGGGTTCAGCTGTTAGCCTTGAAACCAGGAGATGGCAAGTTCTAATCCGGCTGTGGTGTAAAGGGCATCTGGTGCATTTGAAGAGTTGCTCCCTCTTAACCCAGTCCACCTCGCAGGGTTGTTGTTATGGGGAAAATAGAGGGGGAAAGACGTAGTAGGTATGTTTGCCACCTTAAAGTATTTATAGAAATAACAAAGGTAAATATAAAGATGTAAATAAATGTTGCGCTCTGGCTGGCCGTCTGTCTGCTGCCCTCGGTTACGCCTGAGCGCATAGAAAGGAGCTGCGCCCATCGTCAGGCGCCCGGAGGGCAGAGAAGGGGGNGCAGAGAGGGGGGGCCTCCGCTTGGGAGAAGCAGCCCGGCCCCTCTCTGAGCTCCCCTAGCCGCGGAGACTGTGTGCATAGGAGCCATTCGCTTCAGGGCAAGCGGCTATGGGGGTGGCCAGGGAACCTTCCCATCGCAGCCCCAAAGCACTTCCTGGCAGCAGAGCCCACCGAGTCTCTGGTGCAACGCAGGACCTTCCGCCCTCAGTGGCCCTGGTTAACCAGGCACAGGCCAGCTGGGTGGGCCCCCTGCAGGAAGAGGCTCCTGGCACCAGCCCCACTTGGCCAAATCTCTCCTTGAGGAAGCATATTAGGAAGCACCAGAGAATTGAATCGTTCGGCCTCGGGGCCCAGGCCGGATGCGCCACTTCCGACAGCCAGAGAGACATGGGCACCACCTCCTCTGTCCACCAGAGGCTGCCGTGGCCATCTCTCTCCATCTCTCTCTCTCTCTCTCTCTCTCTGTGGCGTCCCCACACTCAGCGGCCCAGCAGGCCATGCAAGGAGACGCCTAATCCCACCTAAGCCGTTGCCAGGGAGATGCCAGCAGCTGCCACCCAAGCCAGAACAGCCAGGGCATCGAGGGGCCCCAAGTGGCTCAACCAGTTCCTGCCTCTTCAGCGCAAAGCCCTCTCCTTGCTCCATCAGCCCCTTGGATCAGCTGGGAGGTCTCCTCTGTGGGGATGGGGAGGGGTCTCACGGCTTTTCTTGGGGGGGGGACACGGATTTTGTGTATGCCAAGGAGACAGAGTCTTCTCCGCCATCAAACTGTCTCTCTCACATACTGGTCTGGTTGTGACTGCTTTCATGTAAATATCCCTGTTACTGTACTTCCTTCTCCTCTCTCATCTGCTCTTCTCATCTGCCAATCTTCCTTCCTTCCTTCCTTCATCTATCCATCCATCTGTTGGAAGAAATATCCTTCTGGGTTCAGTTCCAAGTGGGGAAAAAGACACTGAAAACACGGAGGCTGTTTGAAAAGATGGTTTAATGGTGGACAGGATCACATGCCTGGGGTGAAGAAAGAAGGAAGTGCTGAGGTGCTGAGAGTGCCTGGATTTTATGCCCTCTGTTGGGATTTGAATTTGAGCTTGTATTCTGATTGGTTGTCAGACTCCCATGGGGCCATGCAGGGGCAACTGTGTAAGCTGTCCTGAGTCCAGGCTTGGTTGAGCCTTGCTGGGTGATGATGTAATGAAAGGCCTTTGGGCAATTCCTATAGCTCTACCTGGAGATCTTTGTTATGTAAAACAGGCTGTCCTAGGCCAGAATAATGGCCCATTAGCAAAGGGTGGGGGCTGAGTTTCTGCCTCTTTGGTGAGTTTCTGCTTCTGAGTTTCTAC
>AZIM01002170.1:67785-80119 GCA_000516915.1 Ophiophagus hannah
AGGACACGCAGGGAGGAGAGGATAAGGGAGAGACGTGGTCTGCTGGGGAGGAGAGGGCCTTGATCCTCTTCATGGGCCGAGGCTGTGACAACTGGATAAGAGGACGGACATGCATCTGGGCGACTGCTGGAAACAAAGTGTGGCAATATCTCTAGTTTATGGTTCCTCTCTGAGTTTGGCATCCTTCCCAGTGTGTGTTCTAATATCTGTGGATGTCTTCCAGCCCTATCTTGCCTGGTTTGTGTTGTTTTTTACTCTTTATAATTTAAAGAGCATTTCCTCCTTCTTGTAACTGCTTGTGTGTGAGTTTTTTGTCTCCAGTCAAGGATATTTGGAGCTNTGTCTCCAGTCAAGGATATTTGGAGCTTGGAAGCAAAGTGAAGGAAAAAAGGGGCTTCACCTGTTTTTTGTGACTGTTTATTTTGTATCCCACCCTGGGTCATCACAAAATGCTTTGAGAAGGCTGGAATTGAGGCTTCTGTTAACTTCAGAGAAACAAAGCTGGCCAACTCTAGCCTTGCTTACTGAACCCCACGGTACCTTCAGGTGTGGGAACATGTTTGCGTGATCTCCAATGAAGAATGTATTGGGCATGTAAGCCAGCTTTTCGGAGTACTGCTCAGCGACTTCTATGGGTGAAGTTTCTCTATCTGTGATGATGTAATCCATGAATAAGGCGCCGCTCGTCCCTGGGTAGCCCAGCCACATAGCCTAGAAGTGAAGATAAAATGGGTCACCCACAACCCCAACAGCATCCTGAAAACACTCATGGTTTATATTCACAAAATAGCAATGATCACAACCAGCCATGAAAACTTGTTCAGAAAATTTCAGGAGACAACATTGAGCCAATGTATATATTTAGTGGATAACTAAGAACACAAGTTTTTTTTTTTAAAAAAAAACCCTGTTTAGATAGCCTTAAATATGCTGGATAAATCATCTCTATAATCTGTATGGTAAGCAAGATTATCTAAAGACAGTCTACTTGTAACATGAAATTTGGGCCATTCCCCTGTGACCCAATGTCAAAGCAGGACAAACCATTTTTATCATGCATTGTTACCCCTTTGCAAAACAGTATGGACAAAATTTGCCCACCACTCGTACAAAACGAAATTCAAAGGAAGTAGAAGGTAATTTTCACAGAAAGAAGCCCAGTATCATGTTTGACCAGAAGCATCTGAAGCCACTGCGTTACCTGGATTGGCGCTGGCCTGAGGGCAAACAGTTCATTCCGGGCTCCCTTAGTGTAGCCATTCATGTTAATGAGGATATGTATGCCGTCCTGGTGGATACGATCAGCGGCTTTTCCATTGCACGGAACCTAGGGAGCCAAAATTAGAGCACACTGCTAAGCCATCTTCCTGCTTTGTTCAAGGATGGCAACCCACATTTATGGACTGAGATATCAGGGCAACATCTGACTTTGTTTTCCAAAAATAGATTTTGCTGCAACTTCCAAATCTCCAAGCATAAACATGGACCAGTTATTCTGAATACCGAAGTCTGGCCTTTAATTGCCACTGTCGTTAACTAGTAGAGCGCATGATTTGTCCTTCAGATTGTGTTGCTCAATAGTGGAACTAAAGTCATTTTCCTCTCCAGCTGAAGACGTCCTGCCACCTTTACCACAAACCCATGCTATTCTATGAAGCTTCCCATGCTCAGGCCCCCACATGCAGAGCTTCTATATCCTGGGAATCGCTCTTACCTGAGATAAATCAATGAAATGATTTGCTTCAGCCATCACTTTTACTCGGAAGTTTGTGCCATCGTCAGGGCTCAGCGCATAGCAAAAAACCTAGAAAAGAACAACACCGCAATGCTTGGGGACTCAGGATCCCAGAGGCCGCGTTCCACGGCACGTAATCAAATCAAATCAAAATCAAATCAACCTTTATTGTCAGAGTACAACATGTGTACAATGAGATTGGCTAAGTCTCCCTTCGTGCACTCCCCCCAACACAACTCGCAGGGACGACAAAAAAGAAGAATCCCTAACCCAGTGAATCCTACTAACAAACACACTAGCTTATTGCACCACATGACCTTATTGCACAACGTGGCGGCCTCACAAGTCTATCCTACTATGTTGACATGAGGTTATTTTTCATTCAGGAGTCTGACAGCCCCTGAAAGAGGCTGCATTGATAAAGGGCGCAACCCACCACTGCAACTTCCAGGTCAGGACATCCTATCGGAGTCAAGCAAGGTGCCAACTTCCTTGAAAGGCCCCTTACCTCAAATTTGTCCGGGTTGTGCATGCCTGGGATTGACTGCATGAGGTGCGACGTGGGGTGATTCCCAAAGTCGGAGCTGACGTAACCGACACGCAGCCGGCCTTCACTGGCTTTCAACTCCTTAGGGTGTTCATATGGGGGCTTGTGAAGCACGTTGATCTGGCAAGGAGAAAAAAAATAGCAGATACTTACAGTGCATTAAAAAGGTCTTCCAAGCCTGTGTCTTCTAAAGGAGTGGATGCTGGGAAGTGTCTGAGCGGTGAACCCACCTTGTCCAGACAGAGGTTTCCATGTCGCTCCGCGATAGCCTTTCGGAAGTTATGAGACAATGGGTAGAGCATGCTGTGATGAGGGTGGACGGAAGGGAGCCGGTTCTTCTCCAGCTGATCAGCAACTATGGTAACCAGCTTCTTCATTCGTTCATCATAATCGGTCCAGTCACAAACAATCTTAAAAAGAAAAAGCAGCTGTCTGTGCACCTTGCAAATACAGAGAAGCTGCCCGATTTTCCAAAAATGCAACTGAGTCTCCTTACCTGCAAACAGTGGGCCAAATTGCAATAGGCATCAGGGAAGTCAGGTTTCAGTTTCAGAGCAGTGCGATATGAAGCAATGGCCTCCGGTATGTTCCCTGAATCCTGGAAGCAGAGGAAGAGGAGCTAAGTGAGGACAGCTGCTGGCTGCCACAGCTACCAGACCTGACCTGGACCAGACCAGGCCTACCTTGTGGATGGAAGCCAGGTTGCTGTGGGCATCGGCAAAGGCAGGGTTTATCTGGATGGCCCGTGTGTAGCATTGCAGAGCGCCCTGGACATCCTGCATCTCCTTTAAGGTATTCCCCATGTTGGAGTAGGCATCGGCAAATGTGGGGCTGATTCTAAATCACAGAAAAGGCGAAGCGGGTTGTAAGGAAGACACCGTTCCTAGCAGAAGAATCCTGGTCAATTCCCAGCCATTCCAGAAGTTTAAAGCCTTACCTGATAGCTTCCTTGTAATGCATGAGTGCCTCCTGCAGCTTTCCCTGCTGCTGAAGAACACTTGCTAAATTGGAATGGGCGGCTGCAAATTCTGGGAAAACCTGCAGGAAATAAGATGGCCTTAGTTCTTCCAAGAAAGTCCCACTGTCTCTAGGATCCAAATCACTTTGGTATCATTTTAATTTAAAAAGTATTGAAAAATAATTTATGTATACTGAGTGACATACCCCACGTCTTCCTGGAGCTGCCCAGAACCAATGTGTGCTATGAATTGATCATCCCACTCTCTGCTTGACTCACCAAGTTATACTTCCCACACACACAGCCCTTCCCTTCTCTCTCTCCTGTTCTTCCTGCATTAACTGGCCAGGGAGAGGAGAGGGATTGTCAATCTCCCAGCAGAGGCCCCGTAGAAACAGAACCAAAATGTCATCCTTTCCAAGAGGTATACAAAATTGTAGAGAATAACCTCCCTCCTTTCCCAAGCTGACATTCTTAGCCTTTATCTCTACAATTCATTGCTACCAAATAAAAGGAAAGTGGGCCAGGCTTCTAGGCGCAAGTCTGAGGCTGAATGTCATGGATAATGATTGACAAGCTGACCTCAAGAGCTTTACGGTAGAGGCGAACAGCCTCCTCGATATTTCCTTGTTCCCGCTTGATGTTTGCCAGGTTATTGAGGGAATCTGCGTGAGTGGGACACAGGCGAAGGGCTGTGTTGTAACATTCCTCTGCTTCAGCAACCTGTTGACACAGATTACACTAAATTTAGAATGTTAAAAAAGAGAGAAGGACCACACTCCTTTCAAAATTGGAGCCAAAGCTTCTACGATGCAACCAGACCCACCCTGGCCAGTGAGAAACAGTGTCTTACGCTGCCTTTCTCCTTAAGGGCGTTGGCCAGGTTGCAGTAAGCATCGGGGAAGTGTGGCTGCAGCTCAATGGCACGCTTGTAGGTGTCTATGGCCAGGTCGATCAGCCCCTGTTCATAATAGACGCAGGCCAGGTTGCCGTGCACAACTGCATGGTTTGGACTCAGGCTCAGGGCTCTCAGGTAGGCCGCAACAGCTCTAGAATGAGAGATGCTACAAATCAAGCCGATGATCCTTGGGGAGCATTGCACAAAAGGCTGCCTTGGCCCATCACCCTCCCCAGGGGGAGAGAAAGACAAGCCCTAGCCTGGGAAGGATAGGTTTTGTTGGATTACCTGTCAAATATCCGGGCTTCCTTCAAGACATTCCCCAGATTGATGTAAGCATCCAAGAAGTTTGGGTCAAGGGTCACAGCCTTAGAAAATTGACAACAACCGTAAGAGGCCTGCTTTAGACCAGCTGACTCTGCTTCCTACTAAAGCAAAGGCAATCCTGAAATCACATTTGAAGGCCGCGTCCCTGGGAAGTCTCTTTCATCTCCTCTCTCAAGCTCTCCAGCTCTCTCTAGCTTACCCACTTACACAGATATAGGAAAGTAAAGATATGCTGTGGATGAAATCCAAAGTTAGTAAGCTAAACATGGCACCTCCTTAAAGAAGCTCCATCTTCCCTGGGCTTGTACAGTTGCGTGGACTCTCTGGTTAAGGGTCACTGAGAGGTGCCCAAACAAATGGCTATCATGTGAGCCCAGGAAAAGATGCAAGTTTTTCAAGGACACTGACAACACATATGCTCACTCCTTGGGACAGTACATCCGGAGACACAAGCTCACGTCAAAGAGGTTGGGAAGAAGGGTTGTCCTATAGCACATTTTACATGAAACAACAAGAGGACTACACAGCCACCACCCATTCCTACTGTGATTATCACACTGCAGGCCTCCCTCTTCATTATCGTCCTTCCCAAAGCTTGGAAGTAATAAAAATCCAGGAATTCCAAAAGCCATTTTTCTTCCCAATCGCCTCTAATAAGGCATCAATTCTGAGGCACACAGACCATTTATAAAGGCACCAATTCACACCCTGCTTTTGTCCCAGGCAACCAGGCTCTCTCCTTGCATTCTTTTGAAAATGGAATGTTAACACTCCCAAACAGGTATTACCTTTTCAAAGTGATGAATGGCAAGCCAGATTTCTCCTTGAGCATTGAACACACAGCCAAGGTTACTCCATGCAACTGCAAAATTGGGTTGCGTTTCAATTGCCTTCAAATAACAGGCCTTGGAAGGGTTAAAGATAGATACAAGGGAAGGGAATAATTGCACAAAGAAAATTGAGAAAAACATCGTTAGTATACCTTCTCCAACCCGCCAAAAGTGATCCTGCAGTATAGGCTTGCTTGCGCCAAAACTAAAGGGTTGTAAACAGCTGGCTGATCCTGCGCTGGCGCAAACCAAAACCTGAGGGCAAACCCACCATCCTCAGTTAGACTGATCTGCGTATCACAACCCTTACTCAGCCCAGGAAATTCCCAGTCCCCCACCCTCCCTGCAGGGTCACCGCATCCCTGTGAAATCCAAAGCAAGATCAACTGCCGAAGCAACTTTTAACACTGTGGCTTGGAAAGCAAGCAGAGTAGAAGGGATCTAAGGCAGCTGGATGACGTTTGGCCAGGCCTTTCCAAAGGAGCCACCGGAAACAGGCAGCACACGCAACAGGTGCCTTGAAGGGGACAGCCCACTCTCTACTCCAGGGCTCTGCCCTGATCCTGCCTTTCTCCACATCTCAGCGCCACCTTCAGCTTCCAAAACCTCAAATACCAGGTTTGCCCAAAGGTTCAGGTCCCTGCAATGCAAGCGCAAGACGCCGCAAGCGCTCCCTAACAGCGCGCCGCTGCGCTATCGCTGCAAACTGCACTGTGTAGAACGGCCCCGGAGACTGTGAACGGCCAGCCAGACTGATTCATCTACCAGAGCGGCCTCTGTGAAAACTGTTGAGTGTTCAATTTATGTCTGAAATCTGAATGCAGTTGCAAAGCCAATTGTATCGAAAATCCTACAGCACAGGGTTCGGGAAGCCACGCAGTTAGAGATGAATCATATCTGATCAACCATTCACAAGGGCGCAATCGCACGCAAAGCGCATTTCCGCTGCGCAGCCTTTGCGCTACTGCAGGATCACAGCGCAGCATCATCAGAAGAGCAGAACGCTGCAATCCAAACAAAGAAGAAAAAGGAAAAAAATGAACAACCAGGGAGAGTTAGAAGCTTTAACTATAGTAACTCCAATTATTTTTTTTTACATCTTTAATTTACTTTTACAATATATCTTTGAAAGAATTGTGGCTAGGACTATAAAATATTCTCTAACATTACTTGTTGTACATTAAATACTTAAACTGTTTCTGAAGCCACAAGACAGAAGATTCAGGCATGGAGGCAAATGGTTTTGCTGTGGCAGTTACAAACCCGTTACCATATTTCTCATGTGAGTTTTCGGTGCGTTCCTTGCTGGAAGAGGAGGAGGAGGAGTGTGTCTGCCCTAGATCCAGGCCTCGAGCTCCCTTCAGCGAGGCACCTTACGCATGGAATAGGAGGTTTCACCCACCTGAAACCTTCTAAATACAATATCAATGGTGAAAAACCAAAAACAAGAGAGAAAATAAAACAAGATCATTAGTAAAAAGTTCAACAAAGCAATTGAAAATCTCTGGATATGTCTAACACAAGGGTTCAGGACAGGTTTCTGTAACATGGGAGACATGCAGATGGGAAGGGGTTAATTGGGGAAACTGCAAACAGCAGGGCATTTGGAAGAAAGGCTCTGAAATTTCCACAAAACTTACATTTTACTTGAAATAGCAAATATTCTTGCTGGTTTGATCTTACAAATGCACTGACAGCCAAAGAAATACATTGCAATTTATTTCAAGTATATGTGTATCATCTTCACGTCTTTTCGTTATCTTGCCCGTTTTTAGTGGAATTCTCACGGAAACAAGAGTCACACTTTCAAACTAGGTGTCTCCAAGCTCTGAAATAAAGAGGTCAGCAACCTAAGGCAGGCGCAGTGTCTTGGCCTATACCAGTCACACTAAAAGCTGCAGTGAAGTGCAGTTCACGTTAGCTGTCCACCCGGCAGGCTGCGCATGGCTGGTCTTCTCAAAAAGACCCTTCACTCCCACCAGCCTGTTTCCAGGGCAGCTACACGGCCCAGCTTGCAGGGCCCAACCGCCAGCCCTTTGGGCAAGGCAAATCCCCTCCCCCACCCAGAGGCGCAGCAGCCAGCCAGACAGCTACACTCTCCGTACACTCCACTTGGTAGCATGCGCGCGGGGCTTGAAGCGAAGGACTGCCGCGGAGGTCCTTCGGGTTCCTCCACACTCCTCACCCCTGCTGCGCAAATGCGTAAGGTGGCTTGTAACAAGACAATTCCCGGTTGTTCTTTTCCTTTTTTTGCATTCTAAGTTTTTGTCATGCCAAGAGCCTCAAAACCCATTCAAATTCTTGGTTGGAAACCAGACTGCTAGAAGCCACCTTTCCACTTAATGTAGCAAGTTTTTCTTTGATCAGGTCATTTTCCAAGCAAACCAACACCTTTATTCAACATTTGGGCAACAATAATTGATTCCAAGAACCCAACTGCAACAATGCTGTTTGCTAGCCTTTCTTCCATGAACCGTGTGGGGCAGGGGGAGGGGAAGGGTTAAAGAATCTCTTTAATGCCATATTCATAGGGTAACATTTGATAAGGTTCTTCTACACTTACAAGCCACAAAGGACTTTAGAAGAGCATTCACAGGAAGCACGGACTAAGTCACTGGCTTGGCATCAGCAGGCAAGCCTCAGTTTGGGACCCATGTTATTTCCAGATCAGAGAGTAGTGGCGCCCCTGCCAGTCACTTCACCATAATGGATAGTCTAGTTCTGCAGCAAGACTCAGTGTTCAATTTCTCGCCTTAAAGCAAGGGTTAACACGGGCATGCCATATCTTGCCCTGCCACTACTCTGGGGCAATTCAGAGCCTTCAGCTTTCAGCCACATCTTGGGACTCTTGGAGGTCAGCCGAGAATGGAAGACTTGGTGCAAGCGTTCACATTGTTCAAAAGACTGATTCTACAGAACACCTACCTTGGCTTCTTCCAAGCGACCCAGGGCTTTGAGCAGATTCCCCAGGTCACTACGCACACAGTACAAGTCCTGAAAAGCAAATGGGTTCTGTCACCACCAGCACAGCCGATCCGGATCAGAAATGGAAAATGAGACTAAAAAAAACTAATCAACTAAGTTGCTAGGGTACTTTTAATAATCTTCTGTAAAGGAGAGGGCTGGAAGGTATCAGTTGGAATCATAAAGCAAGTCTGCAAACAACACATCTCTATAAAATTATCCTGCTGGATAATAGACCTTCATATAGCTTTCACCACACAGCTTATGCACTACGTGTTGGAATTTACTGGGAACTGAGAAAATACTGGGAACTGTACTTGTAAGTAGTATGGGAAGAGTGGGAGAGATGCCTAAATTAATGGGTGGCACCTGTCCTTGCAGAAGATGGAAACAAGCTGCCTAAGCAAGCAGCAATGCAGGATAGCGACAGAAACTCGTCCGAATACCAATTTTCCCAACAGGATGGACAGGAGCTGTTACCCTAGGGCTTCTCAAGAGCACCACACTGGGGAATGCTGGTTCACACAAAGGTCAACGGTCCACCCACAGAGAAGCCTTAAGTGCACTATTGTCACCCCGTAGCAATAAAGGGCTTTTAGGTGCAACCTTGAAGGGCCTTTCCAAACTTCTTTTGGAGAAAAAAGCTTTTCCGAGAGATCGGCACTATCTCTACTCACAGGGTTGTACTGCAGGGCAGAAACGTAGGCCTGCACTGCCCCTTCCATGTCTCCTGCAGCTACCAAAGCAGCAGCGAGGTTAATGTATCCATCAATGAAGTCTGGCTTGAGGCGAAGAGCATGCCGGTAGTGTTCGATGGCCTCCTGCAGCTGTCCACGTTCCTTGTACACATTTCCCAGATTGGAGTAAGCTTCTGCCAACAAGGGATTCTGCTTGATCGCCAAAGTGCTGAAGTGAGCAGACCTGGAGAAGACGAAGTAAAGGTTTAAGGTGCCTTTATCAAAGTAGTAATTATTCACTGGATCTTGACAGTTTAAGAACTATCACCAGAATTCAAGTTCAACATTTGGAAAGGTCATTTTAATTGTGGATAAAAAAAATTGCCTGCAATGAACTGCCACTCATTAGAGCACCTCTGCCCATTTTTTTGAGCCTGAGGACTACACAATTGGGTAGCTGTGACAGGCTGCATACATTCACTTCTTCCACAGAAGCCAATTTTAATCTTATTGCTTCCAGTGAGCCCTGGAGATGAGCAGAGAAGCTGGGTTTCCACTTAAAGCATCCTGCTAAGAGAACAATGAGCAAAAGCTACCTTAATCTAGAGCACTGGCACAGGGCACATTATCTTGTCTCCTCCTCAACAATAACTGTAGCAGCAGCAGCAATCATAATCTCGGCCTTAAGAACCAGGGACTGCTGATACATGATGTATCTTTCGTTATGTATCACAGTAATAAGACAAACACAGAAAACTTCTGTCACACAAATGGTATTTTTCAGAACAATAAGACCTGTTCACACAAACAGACACACAGACACAGACACAGACACACAAAAGCTGATGTGTCATCTAACATGAGATGCACTTTTTAATACTGTATTGTTTTGGGATTCCTGAGAAGCGGCTGGTTCAGAAACATTCTTTCAGTTCAACACTTCTTCTTGTTTCCCAAGTTCTGTCATGTTACCAGAAACTTATTTAGTATATTCAGAAATGTTCCATCAAATTTAAACAATGCAGAAAACTTTTAGTTGAATAGGGAGCATCAGAGTGCCATCCCGGTGCCCAGAGCCTGTCTTTCTAAGCAATGCCCTAAGCAATGGGCAGAAAGGCACCAGCTTCCTTACCTGTCCAGTCTGCGGCACTGGAAGTGAATGGAGGAGAGCAGTAAGAGCACCCCCGTGTTGTCAGGTTCTTGGCGCCAAAGTTGCATGCAGTGCCTCTCGGCTGCTTCAAAATCTCCTGCTTGATACTCCCGGTGAGCCAACTCCGCTAACCCTTGGAAGGAAAGCATACGTTTCGTTGGTTCTGAAGAATCACCAAAACATTCAGGGGAGGGGGAAGGAAAACAAAAAGTTAGAAAATGGATAAACAATGAATAATAAAAATGGGTAAACAATGGTGTACAAATTAAAGATGAAATGCCAACATCCAAGGGGTATTTGATGATTAAAGACAGAGACATATGACTTCCTAATTTAATGGTGAATGATGGTAATTGTCAAGTTTCAAAGATGTCAGTCTTTTCCTTGACTAATTACTTGCCTTCCCCCAATTTTAGCATCTTCAGCTTTACCTCAGCCATGACCCAGACTATCTGTAGGCTCCGTGGCAATCTTCCACAGACACACTTTTTTTAAACAGGCCAATGTTAGGAATATACCATCATTCAACACAAGTCTTAATGTTAAAATCAAAATGTTCCAGATAAGAAAATAAAAACATGATTCCATGCAATGAAATGATCGCATACAGTAGGTATTGTTATCCGTCATATAAACTTAACATTGCTGAGAAGACCTCCAGACTTTGTTCAGAGAAAGCTATAGACCATTGGTTTTCCTGTGTTCATCATCTGTTGTCAGCTCCAGAGCAATATTTTCTCCCCAATAAAATCATGAGAGGGGAGATCATGAAACTCAACATTTGCTGGACTAGGAATCAGATTTTTCTAATACCCTTGAAAATTAAAACACTGAATGAAACAATGCCTAAAATTAATTCAAGTCAAATAAACTGTTATGGACTAAAATGAATTATTTATCACAAACTACAGTATTACAAATAGTAAATAAGCCAACTAGTAGTTTGATGAGAAGCTGAACTCAAAGATGTTATCTTCAGAGAAAAAAAGGAAGATTTGCACCAGCTTTGCAAAAAGCCTCATAAAAACTTGCACAACACTTCTCTGTAATTTTCCATCAAGATGGTAAACCAGCAAATAAGTCAAGGAATCAGAATGCCCATACTTTAAAAAAATAGAGCAATTTCAACAGCCTATTTTTAAAAAAAAACAAACAAAACACTTTTTTAAAAAAAAGCTGATTATCATAACCCTCAAGGGACTAGAAGCTGCCTAATACTGGGGCCCACACAGAAATTGTATAGTGAAGAGACCAATTCTTTTCCTTTTAGCTGTTTTTCACCTGAACAATTTGTAACCTTCCCAAAGTGATTTATTCCTCTACTACCTAGCATATAAATCATATCTGTAAAAGGCAGGTAAGTCATTTGCCCAAGATGTATTCAATAGCAAGAATTTCTTGGATAATTTTGAACTGTCTTCAACTCTTTAGCCACTTGAGAACCACCTCATACTATTATGTAATGCAGCAGTAAGATTCTATTCATCAAAAATTCATCCAGAAACCCTAGGAGGAAAACATCCACAGCATTTCACTTGTCTACAACAGTGAAGGAGGAACTGAATACAAGCACCTCAAATACAAGGGTTATTCTTTATCCCCTTGCTATGCAACCTAAATAAAACAAGAAGTGTTATCAGAAGAAAGGAAAGGTTATCATCTGTGGGGGGGGAGAGCCACACCGCAGAGGTGCTAATCTTTATACGTGAATTAGGACATTTCCTTTACAATGTAGTTATACTATTTGAAATGATGAAGCATGAAAAAGTATACAGCATTCCATCGTTTTCATTTGTGTGCATTATATTCCTACATGAATTTGTTTCGGTTATCGTAAGAAGCCAAACTTGCCCGAGAGCTTGCACGTTACCCTTATCTACGAGCCACACGTGGCCCTAAGAAGGTCCCACCCCAGGGCTATCACCTAACAGCCGCCGCCCTGGATAGGCAGCCCTGGGGGCATTGGGAACGAGAAGGGGGAGCCCCCGCGAGGACTCGAAATTGACCGTCCTCTGGGAAGAAGAAAGGTTCTCCGACCACCATTAAGACACAACCACCATTTTGTTGGGAAGGGAGCCCCAAAGGCACCTTTAGTTGCCCAGAGGCTGCCAGGGGCCGTTCCGGGGCGGCCGCAACCCCAGAAGAAGCGCTCCTCCCGTCCAGCGCTGGGAAAACACCGCACGGACCAACTGCGCATGTGCACGCGGGGTCCTGCACCTGCCCCCCCCCTCCGCGTGGCCCATCAGCG
>AZIM01002170.1:147210-160279 GCA_000516915.1 Ophiophagus hannah
CACACACACACACACACACACACCCCCCCCCCCCCCCCCCCCCCCCCCTCTCTCTCTGGCCTACAGGTGAAACGATCCGGGGTACCATCTCCTGTGTGTTCTTTCATCCTTTGGCCATTAGGGGGTGGTAGCTCACGACAGACTTAGGGGAGCTGCTGGTGTGGTCAGAGCCAGAGGCTGGCTTTGCCCAGGTTGGCGCCCTCCAGTGGACTTCGCTGTCTCTCCACGCTAGGAATTATTGTGAAGACCAAGGCATTTGGGGGGGGGCACAGCTCAGGGGAGGGGTTCCAGCTGCACTTGGGCCGTGGGGTGAGTGAGAAGGGCAGCCGGATCGCAGGCCATGCAGAGCAAGAGAAGAGCTGCTTTCAGGCGCTGGCTTTGGTGTCTTGGCCGGCAGGAAGCCAGCCTGGGTGCTTGTGTGGGAGAGGCCCGTTGTGCCTCAGTGGCTGCAGAGCNGATTGATGGCCGCCTCAGGCCACGGGGGAGCCCAACAATGGGCTGGGCCACCTCTGGGGAAGGGAAAGCCACCAGGGGGGTCAACCCACCACTTGACTCACTCCAGAGGATCCAGGCTCAGGCAGCGAAATCCTAGGTGCCCTTTTCTCCCTCCCGGGGTGCTCAGCTGCCCTGGTTGCCCCATTTCGACTGAGAACTTCCAGCGCCCGCTGCCCCCATTGGGGGCTCTGAGCCCCTGCCCTTCCTTGTCCAGCAGTGGAGCTTGGGTGCCCTCCGAGCTTTGCCAGCCTGCCTTTGGCATTCCAGGGCTTCCTCCGCCTTTATTGCCTGGCTCATTATGCCTCCTCCTGCAGCGGGAGGATGCTTGCCTTTAGCTACAGGCACCACAACAAACGGGGCCTTGGGAAGTCGGGCTGTTCTGCTGGGTGCATCTCCTGCCCTATCTCTGCAAAACTCACAGCCTCCTTTGACTGGCAAGCTGGGGACATCTGGAATAAGCCAGTTCGCCCCTCCCCACGACCAGCTAAAGGTCCTGCTGGCTGTCGCCTCTTCCTCCCCGCCCTCCTTCTGCTTGGACTCCTGGCAGGAGTCCTTGCCTGGATCCAGACTTGGGATGGGAAGGGAAGGTTCCTCCCACCTCCTGACATACTTTTCAGCAAACAATGGCCCACCAGGAATTCAACCAGCAAAAGGTCTGCAGCGTCTCCCAGTTAAAGCGACTTTCCATGTGCTGATGTGAAAGCCCAAAGAAAAACCACTAAAGGCAGGACCTGTGAAACCAATTTAATACTGTGACTTGCTTTGGTACAGTAAAACGCAGCCAGAGAGCCGAGCTGCAGTTGGATTTCCTGGCTGGAAGGGGCCTGCAGCATCCTTCAGAAGCCCTGTTGCAAAGCACCACCCGCTGGGCTCTGCCTCGCTGCCCCCAGGGCATTCCACAGGCCGGTCCGTGCCTGCAAGATCCACAGAAAGTACGGAGCCTGTAAGCCGACGGGAGGGAAATGTAGGACGGTAGCCGGTGACAGCAGGGGTGGGGAGAGGCCCCAGCCCGATTCCCCCAGAAGGCAGCTCAGTTGCCCGGAAGAGTCCTCTGCTCCCCATCGGGCCGGAGCCCAATGACCCACCAACAGCCCGAGGCCTCTAGCAGGCCGAGCAGCGGTCACTCTTCTCCTGCAGCCCCGAGTTCCGCCGGAGAATGTCCTTGAGGGAGCCGTCGTGCTCGGTCAGCAGCTGGTTGATTTCGTTCTGCTTGTACTCGGAAGACAGCTTGTGCCCCAGGAAGGAGCCCTTCCCCGAGGAAGGGTTGTGGCTTCGGCTGAGGCGCCGGGCACAAGCTCGCACAACAAGGAGCACCATTTCGGCCACGTTGAGGATGATGCAAACGCCAGAGGTGGCCAGCATGAAGACAGTGAAGATGGTCTTCTCAGTGGGCCGAGAGATAAAGCAGTCCACGGTGTTGGGGCAGGGGTAGACGTCGCACTTGACCAGGCGGATCATCTGGTACCCTGGGTAGATCATGTAGAAGATGTACATGAAGATGCCTTCAAAGAGGATGCGGAAGAGGACGCTGAAGATGTAGGTCCACCAGAGCGAGCCGGAAATACGCATCTTGTGCTTCTTGACTTCCTCCAGGTGCTTGGTGTCCCCGTGGCCAGTCATCACCAAGAGCTTCTTCTCCTGGTGCTGCTGGTAGGCCACATGCATGGCCACCAGCAGGGCTGGCGTGGTCACCAGGATCAGCTGCAGCGCCCAGAGCCGGATGTGAGAGATGGGGAAGTAGAAATCGTAGCAGACGTTCTTGCAGCCAGGCTGCTGCGTGTTGCAGGTGAAGGAGGACTGCTCGTCGCCCCAGACGCTCTCGGCGGCCACCACCAGCACCATGATGCGGAAGATGAATACCACGGACAGCCAGATGCGGCCAACGGCAGTGGAGTGGCGGTTCACGCCAATGACCAGGGCGTAGAAGCCTTCCCACTTCATGGCGCCTCAGACCTGAAAGGAAAATGGCACGGTCAGGGCGGACGGGGCCCCAGGCTCAGTCTCTCCACCACGGTTTGCCAGGTGGGGAGTGCAAAGAACCATGGTGTCTATCCATCCGTCTGTCTGTCCGTCCGTCCGTGCCCCAATTGCCATTCCCTTAAGCCACTGAGTTTTATTCCATGCCTAATGCGTTGTGATGAAGGCAAAGGCTGGACCGCTCCTCGCTTAGGCCCTTGGCATCCCTGCTTTCAGAAACCTGTGCGCTGTCGGCCCCCAGGATTGTCCTGAGCCCCCATTCCCAACTACTCCGGCCGAGAGAAATGGCTCTCCTGCCCTACAGCAATAGAGAGACTCCTGGCACCCCTGCAGTTCTCTCTCTTGACCTGGCCTGCCATGCCAAAAGGGTTGGGCAGATGCTGCAGTCAGGATGACGCTGCCAACACACAAGGACTGGCAGTTTCCCACAGCTTCCTTTGGCAGCTGCCACCAAACCCATAGGCTGGCATGGGCTTGGCCCTGCCCCCCGATGGAAGAGGACCCTACTACAGTCTTCCACAGCTCTTCCCCCTCGACCGTCTCCCCCCATTGCTCTGAGTGGCATGGCTGCACACCCCAGCCCTGTACGCCTAAGCAGCTCTGCTGGGCCAGGCTGGAAGCGGAGACTCCACCTGGGCAACCTGGCAACCTTCCCCGGGAGAGCAGAGAGCGAGACGCTCCCCGGAGCCCAGCACGGCTTTTCCGCTGCCCCTTCCTCCAGAGACAGCAAATCGGGATTCTTGCAGGGTCCTTCCTGCAAGAAGGGCTAGAGACAGGCTGGGGTCACCTTCCACCCTGCAGACTGGAGGCAACTTCTAGATGCTGCCAAGCTCAGAAGCAAAGTGGTGCCACTCCCTGGGCTGCCTGCCCTGTCCAGAGCACCCGTCCCTTCTCCAGAAATTCATCAGAGGGTCTGCACCAAGACAGCCATGGCATTGACTGGCCGGGCAGGCTGATGAACAGTGACGGAAATGCACACGTTTTTAAAAGTATTTTGAGAAGCAACTTTTGGGGAGCTTATGATAAACCCAACTGATTTAAAAGCAGCTGGCATCACCGATGTCCTGATGCTGGCAGCCCTGCAAAATTAGGATGGAGAACACCAAAAGAGATGGGCCCCCTTCCCAAGACCCCCTGCCCGTTCCCAGCAGCTCCCAGCCAGCCCATTCATTCCTTACGGGGTGAGCATGAGCCTCCCGACCAGCCCTTACCTTGCCCTGGGGAACGGTCCTTCTGCAAGGCAGCCGCAGGCTCCCTCTACAGGCACAGGCCTCCGGCAAACTCTGCCCATCTCGAGAAAGTCATATGCTGCTTTATAAACTATTTTGCATACAATAAGCCCTTTATCGGCCACCAAACAACACACTTTAGAATTCAGACCGCCTGTTAGGACTTCCGCCCACCCTGGCCAAACAAAGTCTCTGTGTGTGCCATTCCAGCCTGCCCGAGCGGCCACGGCACCTGGTCCCACGCTCTGCCAGGAGCCAGGAGCCTGTTCCGCAGAGACTCGCTGCGCGTGGGGCGGAAGGTTCCCTAAGATCCTGCTGGGGGGTGGGCCTTTCCCTTCCAGGGCCCCTGATTTGGCAGCTGCCCCGAGGCCACTCGCTGCTCCGGGGCCAAAGATCCAGAAGCTGGACATTGGCCAGCTGCCTCAGCCGTGACGCCGCTTGGCGTCAGCCGTACCACGTCCCGCAGAAACGGAGGTTCTTGGCGTCTCCTTCCGGGGTGCAAAGTCAGTGCCAGAATCCGTGCCAAGGCTGGCCGAAGACAAAGCGACCCTCAGTTCAAAAGGCCGACCCTGTTCCAGGACATCCTTCCCTACGCACATGCACTGTACACACACCTCCTCTGTGCGTCTGCCCAGAGCACAGGCCCCGCAGCCCCAGGTGGCAAAGCTGCCTTCCCACCCGGCAGTGGTGCGGAATTCTCCCCCAGCCCTCCATGCCGTCAGCCTGGAGGGACCTGGGGCCAGTGGCTGGCTGTGGGAGGTGCTCTGGGCCATCCCGGCCTCCCAAGGGCAACTGGACTTGATGCTGGAACACAAAAGCAGCCAGGGTGGTACCCAGTGCCCACAAACCCCAGAGGGCGGGCGGGCTTGTGGCTACTGAGCAGAGCCTCCCCAGCCCCAACCCAGTGGAGAATGTGGCGATTCTGCTGGCAGCTGGGAGGTAACCATTAAGCCAGCACAAACAGACAAATGGAGGGCCAGAGATCGCCCGGAGCAAAGGTCTCCCTCCATGTTCTCAGCCCCTGACATTTGGGGGGAGGGAGGCCAGAGACACAGTGGGAACATCTGAATGTAAACATGTGAAAAGCATGTTTTCTACCCATGGTTTCATGCTCCATGCCTCCAACAGAAGCTGGGGAGAGACAGGCAGGGCATTAGAAAAACAGGCATTGTGTATTGCGGGGGCCCAGCACAGGTGTCCGAACAATAAAAACCTCCAGGAGGCCCAGCAAGGCATGGCTGATGGGGACCCTCAGCCTGGCAACTGCCCCTCNGACCCTCCGCCTGGCAACTGCCCCTCAACGGAAAAGCTTGACAGGGGAGAAGACCCAGCCCTGGCACTCGCCAGGCCCTCCCTGCCCCCCATGCCAGGGCTTGGGAGTCAGCGGGGCATCTCGGCCTCTGGATGGGCTTGGCCTCGTCTCTGGCTGCTGCTATGAGAAGCTACCCTCCGTTTCTGAAGTTGCTTTGTTTGCTGGTTGACCAATTGCTGCTTTGTTGGGATTGCGATTGCGATTGCCAGCTTCGTTTTCTGTGGTGCCTGCAGCCCATTGTTGCTCGAGGAGCTGGAGGTAGGCAAATAAAAGGGATGCCAGCACAGGTAGGTGTGGGGAGATAGGCAAGATAAGGGCTCCCAGCGTCAGAGCTCCTTCCTGCCAGTTGACTTAAGAGGGAGAGACCGAGGGGGCTGGGGAGAGCCCAAAGACAGGGTGTACAGCCACTGCACCCCTCTGGGGCAGAACTTCTNGAGAGACCGAGGGGGCTGGGGAGAGCCCAAAGCCAGGGTGAACAGCCACTGCACCCCTCTGGGGCAGAACTTCTGGAAGCCCTTCTGGTCCAAGGAGTTGGCCTTAAAGCCCCCCCACACCCGAGTAAAGGCCTGGTGTGTGTGTGTGTGTGTGTGTGTGTGTGTGTGTGTGTGTGGCTCTTGGTGCCTGGTTGCATTTCCCCACCACCTGCTGGCAGGACGCCAAGGGGAGGGGGCCCCCTAAGCGCCTTTTGCCACCACTCTTAGGACAGACCAGGGAAAAGGCAGAGGGCCCCCCAGACCCCTGAGATGCCCAGGATTGATCAGAGCAGCTCAGCAAGGAGGTCATCTTCAGAGTTCTTGGGGGGGGACGGGGGTGTGTGTCCTGGGACTTTCGAAAGACACCTTGATAAGGAGAGCCCCTTCCTTCCTTCCTTCCTTCCTTCNCCTTCCTTCCTTCCTTCCTTCCAACAGCTGGCTGAATTGCTTAATTTCTAGACTTGTGTGAGAAAACAATTCAACCTTTGCCATTAATCAAGGCTTAATGTGGAAAGCTCAAAGGTGAAGCAACAGAGAGCAACTTGATCATGAGATTCTGGGTCTTTGACAGAGAGAAGCCGCCTCCAAAGCCCACCCTGGATTCTGACCCCCCCGCCTCTTGTTCCAGGCTCACCTGTCGCAGCCGCAGGAGGTGGTGCTCAGCAGCCCGGGTGCCTTGATTTGGGAGGGTTACGCCAACTGGGCCGAGAGTTTTATACCCAGAGCCAGGCCCACCCACTTCCCTTGAGAAACCCTCCCTCTGAGTGGCGTTTCCTCGCAGCTGACGAGAGACCCGCACAGGCACATCCAACTCCACAGTTCGGCCCGAAAAACTCTTGGGGATCAGAATGCACCTTCTGGGGTTCCTGCCTGGCTTGGGCTCTCCTGGCCAGAGGCTGCCGTTTCCAAGCCTGCTTTCGCAGCCCCAAAGCCCTGCCAGTCGGAACGGCTACCATTTTTCTTGCTGTTTTTACACAAGAAGTTCACAAGGACAGCAGGGAAAAGGCAGGAAGGGCTCCCATGTGGCAGAAAAGANGGCAGAAAAGAACCCCAGCCAGACCCCGAGGCGGAAGGGCCAGCCACTGCAGTGCTCCCAGCCAGCAGCAGGTTGCCCAGCCTCGACCCTCGGCCTGGGTGCTGTCCCAGGTTCTAGAGCAGGCGCCGGACTCCGCTCCAGAGAGCTCTGCCCAGAGACCCTTTGCCCAGGGCCCCCCACCCCCAGAGACATGTCCTGCCCGTGTCAGCAGTGCTCACCCCGAGCGAGCGCTTTGCTGCTGCCCACCTCGGCACCCTCTGCAGCCAGCCACTTGCAGGGCTCCACACAGGACGAGTTGCCAGTTTTCGTTACTTGCAAAAGTCACTGCGGTCTTGTAAACATTAACTTGCGCACTGGGTGCTCTTTCCAAGGACCTCTGCCAACCCTTGCAAGGCAGCCCAGAGCGCGTCAGAAGCCCTGAGGGAGGGGGGCAAAGCTGCCCTGCGCTCACTGAGCTGAAGGGCTGGAGCAGTTTCTTGAAAGCCGGGGCAGCAACCCTGGGCCTTCCCTGCCGGGTTGGCTTCTAGAGCTGCCACAAGGCCCGGCGGGGTCTCTGCCTGCATCAGGGCACTCCGGCCACGGTGCCCACGGCTCAGAAGCCGCTCGCTCTGTAAGTCTTAATCCCAGGGTTCTGCGTGGCCCAGGCCAGCCTATGTCTCTAAGCACGCTTCCTCCGGGGCTGCTAGGTGCGCCCTCTGAATAGCCCTGGCTCTTTGGGGGCGGGGGGATACGCCAGGCATGGGAGGGAGTTTGGGTGTTCCCTTGCCCCACCCAAGGGGAATTGAGAGCTCCGTGTAGCTCTCCAAGGAGTGGCGCTCCTGGAGGTGCCCGGGCCAAGCCCCGAGCCCTTGCCCAGCCCTCTTCTGGAGCACCAAGGTGAGTGGTGGCGTTTCCCTGATTAAGTGGGCAGGGCAGACGCGGGTGACTGTCAGCAAGAAACGTATCGCTTTGGTCCCTGGTACAGCTCAGCCTGTGCCCACAAAGAATGGGGGGAAAGTTTAGCAGCCACCCAAAGCCCGAGTCATGCCTAGGATTGTGTGGCCTGGGGGTGGGCTTGAGCGGGGTGGAGTACCGTGACTCAAGTGGATTCCTGAGAAGGGCAACGCCCAGGAGGGCGGACGCTGGAGGTTGGCAAGAGGCGATGAGCAGGGCAGGCAGAGGCGAAGCCCAGCATGCTGGAAGGGCCGTACTTGCTCTCTCCAGGCGCCCTGCAAATCAAGCCCAGGCCCAACCATTCCCCTGCTTCCCCCACCCCCAAACTGTATCCCACGTTTGTTAGTGCAAGAAGGGAAGGTGGTTCCATGGAGCCTGTCAACCTTGGCAACTTTAAGACGTGTGGACTTCAATTCCCAGAATCCCCCAGCCAGCCACTGCGGTCGACATGGCTCTCTCCACCGAGCCGTTTGCATAAGTTTCTTTAGGCCCAGCCCAAACCCCTAAAACTGTAAAGGAGCCTAACTCTTCCTTCAAGCAACGATTCCTCCTTGCTGGCGCTTTGCTCTTCCTCAGAGGAACTCTGCACACAGGCGTCACTATCCGAGCCAATCCCTGAGGTTCTCCTCTTCCGGGAAGATCCCGACTCTGGAAGAATCGGTGGGTTTCTCTCCATCTTATCTCCCACTGACTTTGCCCACCCAGCCTCGATGATGTAAACCACCTTTGTTGAAGCTGGCAGTTTATAAACACCACCTATCAATCAATCCCTTTTTCCCACTTCAAAGGGCCATGGCTGTAGCGCACCTGGGACCCTCCACTTTGGGTCTCTCACCCCCAGCCTGCCCACCTCCAGAAGATGAAAGCTTTTCCCAAGCAGGATTGTTCTTTTAAAAGATCCGTTGACCCAGTTTAAGGATCTGCTCTGGATGCCGGAGGTTTAAGTAATCTGGTGGTTTCCACAACTCTCGGCTCCTACTTCTTCATCCGCTCCAACTAAGCTGAAATGGCTCTGGGGTCTATTTGGAAACACCATCCTTGCAATGTTTGCCAGTATTGTAAAAGCTGTGTTTTATTTCTGCATTGCGTTCCTACTCTTGAGCCATTTACCAAATCCAGTGTTCATCTGATCTCTGACCCCATGGCTGCTAAATTCACTGGGTTACTTGGGTGAGAGAAGGGATCAGGCAGAAGATCGAGAATTGGTTGTCTTTGGGTTTATTACAGATTTTTTAATCAGAACTTGAAGCGGCAGAAGTTGCCTTCTTCACCAAAATAATGTTTCTTTTACATGCTTACAAACATTTGGTTTTCCACCATTCTATTGCATTATAAATTCTCTTATTCCATGGATTGAAGCACTGGTGCTCCCTGAGCACTCGGATTTTTATCAGCTCTTTGCAAACTTTTACCAGAAGATCAATGATTCTGCACCTGAATTGATCCAACATTCGGCGTTTCCGCTGGCAGGTCAAATAAACTTTCTACAGTTAAAAATTAACGTGTTTCTTGTAGTTTGTTCTTCAGAAAATCCTCCCTTGTTTTATAGAGCTTCTTCACCTGAGGGAATTCTGCTTCCAACCCAGCTGGGCCCCGGCCTCTTCCAAAGGCTCCTGTCCTCTGCCTGGACCGGCCAGCTGGCTTGAACCCCAGGAGAGGCAGGGGAGGCAAGGCCTGCACGGATGGGGGCAGCTGGCCAGGCCAGTGGGGTGCAGCGTCCTTCGTCCCCCTTGGCAGCCCCAACCCAGGTGGTGCAGCAGGAGCAGGAGCTGACCGGTGGGGGGGTCGAGTCTTCGTGGCAGCTTTGCNNNCCTCGCAGAGGGAGTCTGGAAGGAGGGAAGGGGGGGCTGCCTGAGGGATCTGAGCCCAGGGAAGGAGGGCTCCTAGGAAAGCCCCACCCAGGGAAGCTGGCTCCTTCAGCCATTTGTGCCTTGCCTGCCCTTCCTTCTGCCCCCGCCCAGCCCCCCAGCATCGGCAGGGCCCTGAGCACAGGCCACTCCACTCACCCAGCGAAGTGCTGCTCTCAAAGGAGACCAGGAGACTGGACACCTCGAGGGGCCTCGGCTCAATCCAGCAACCTATGGCTGGCTCCAAGGCACGGCCTGGGAAGGGGCCACTCTCCTTTAGGCCACCCCCCGGGATTTCCACAGGGGGTCTCCAGGTGGGCGCCTGTTTCCTGCTGCACCACCTGCTTTTCCAGGATGAAAATGCCAGGATCAGCAGGGCTCCAGAAAGAGGGTTTAAGATAATCTGGGAAGAGGAGCAAGACAGAAGATCCTCAGAGACAGGCTGACTAGTTCCCCATCCTGCTGTGTGGCCTGGCTCACTGGCTTGGGAAACCTATTTCCCAACATCTTGACAGAACCCTTATAATTCTGCAACTTTTCAGAGGAACAAAGAGGAGGAGGCCTTGGGAAGGCCAACCTCCCTTGCAAGAGTGGTGAGACTGCAAAATGTCCAAGAGACCCCCGGCAGCTCCCTCCCCCTCTGGGGTTCAGTTCCAAGGACGCAGCCCAGGGCTGAAAAGGCCCTCGAAGGAGACAGACTTCTTTGGGTGTTTGCAGAAATGATGGCCTTTGGAGGGCCCTGCAGCCCTAACGCATGCTGATGGGGGACACACCCTAACCCACCATAACTGCCCAGCAGGTGAGGGCTGCCCCATGCAGCAGCTGTCCGGTGCCCCATCTCCCCAAAGGCTCCAATTCCAGCAGCAGCAGCAGCAGCTCATGCAGGACATTGGCCAGCCAGCTGAAAAAAAAGTGTTTTTAAAATCAAATCCCGCTTAGTTTGGGGCCCCACCAGTGGGGGGTCCGGCTGTGCTCTTGCACACCCAGGGCTCACTGGACTGCTGGGGGCTGGTTAATCATTTATTTTGAACCTGCTAGTCAAGAAAGCTTTTAGCCAGGGAAGAAGCGCCAAGATCCCTTCCTGGGGCACAAGGGCAACCCACCAAGAGGCCCTTTGCAGTTCCTGCAGGACGGCCCTGTGTTGCCCAGCTCCCACCCCCCCAGAACGGCAGATCTCCAACGTTGGGAGACAATCCAGGGCCTTGGCAAGCTGAAGCCGCCACGGTGTGTCTGTGTGTGTGTGTGTGTGCTGTGATTGGGACGCCTGCCGGGTTGGGGCAGGGCGCAGATTGCATGAAGAGGGCCCTGGAATAAAGACAATACCAAGCAGCAAAGGCCACCATGACGCTCGTGAACCTCCTGCGCAGCTCCTGCTGCTGGTGCCATTCTCCGGCCGCCTGCATCCCCCGGCCCCTCCGCAGCAGAGCTGGCACTGTGGGAAGAAAAGCCGCCCAGGCTCAGCACGGAGGCACTGCCGCTGCCCAAGTGGGACCCAGGGAGCGCCTGGTGTGCAGCCGCCCGCCTGGCCCTCCACCCTGCCAGCAGCCAAGGTGGGCCGGCTGCAACTCAGGCCTGGCGTTACCCCCTCCTGGCGCCTTCCTTTCGTGGAAAACTTTAATCTCTCTTCTCACGGCTCTGAAAGGACCGAGGGGCAAGTCTCCTTCCAGGGCTGCTCCTTTCCCAGCCTCAAGAGGCTCTCATCCCCAGATGGTGTTGGGAACAAGCACTTGTTCTCTTAGCTAGTTGGAGGAGCTGCCCGATTAGAAGTCTGACAATAAAGGATACGGCTGGTGGGTGTCAGAGAGCAGAGTCCCAGCTGGTTTTATCATGGTTTGTCAAACAAAACCTCATTCGTTAGGTTGACATCGCCTATTGGTAAACAATCAATGGATGAACTTATAAATTAATGCAATATAATTTACCTGCTTGGAGGGCTTTGTAAAAGAGCACGGGACTTCCCAAAAAAACTAAGGTGAGTGGCACAAAGCTAGAAGCGTAACACACAGTTTCCAGGATCCATGCCAATCCGTGGTGTGAGCTGCAGCTGGGATAAGAGGAACGGCAGAGCTAATTAAAAACCAAACCACCCGAGGCCAACTTTTGTTTGCTCAGGCTGCTTGTCCTTTCAGGCCACTGGATTTGGGCCCAGGAAGGAGCAGGAGAGGCAGCAAGAGGGGGGGCGGGAAGCAGGTCCCCGCAAGGTTTTAAGGAGCAGCAGAAGCCGGAGACACACCAGATGTTGGCCACTGGCCGGCAGCCCAGACGGGGCGCAGCTCCAGTGCCAGCACACTGCATTCAGCTTCTGAGCATGCAAGAGGGCAGATCCTGGGGAGCAGCTTCTTCTGCACCCTGCTTTTACCACCACAGGGCCCTCTGGCCTTGGGTAGCACCAGCCCAACTTCCCCCTTACTCACTGGAACCTCCTGCTCTGCCCATTGTGACCCATGAGTTGAAGCCTCCCGGCTACTTTCCCCTCCCGGGTGCCAGTTTAGAAGAGGCTCGTTCAGGAGGTGGCAGGAGGGTGCTTACTCCGTGTCCTGGGGCTTCGTCAGGAGCAAGAGTCCAAGGAGGCCCTGGACGGCTGGCAGCCCCCAGCAGAGGAGGCCATACGGAGTCAAGGACCTGGTCAGGAGGAGAAGCACAGAAACCCCCTGCTGGTCACTGGGAGGCCCTCAACAGCTTCTGCCTTGGGGGGAGGGAGGGGGGGCAGCAAACAGGGGTTCAGACAGAGGGAGGCTCCCTGCAAGTGGGGAAGCGCAGGCCCCCCATTGTGCAAGGCAGCCGGAGTGGAGCTCTCCTCAGGGCCCAGCACACCTGAGCCCTTCCAGGTGGGGGGGCTGCAAGACCCCCATCAGAACCTCTCATCCCCTCCCCCTCCTCGAAATCAGCTCCAGAGCTCTAAGTGGGGCCTGGCATCAGGGGGCCCCCTTCACACCTGTGGCTGGTGGGGTTCTGCAGCAGCAAGGCCGCTTCCAGAGAGTAGCAGAAGAGAGCCCAGAAGTGGGAGGAGAACCCAAACTGCACCCAAACCTGGAGGGAGAGAAGTGAATGTCAGGGGGGAGGAAGAGAGGATCAGCGCAGGGGTGCTGGCAGGAGGGCGGGGCAATGCAGGAAATGAGGGCCCCAAATTGCTCTCCGGCCTTTAAATGTGTGTGTGTGGGGGGTGTCAATGTTGGAGGGAGGCCCCGCAGGAGCAGAAGGCCCCTAGGAAGAGAGCAGAAGGGGGGGGGTCCAGCTTGCTTTGGCTCTCCTTTTACATGAATTGATTCCAGCATCCCAACAGGCCTTTCAGATGCTGGACCTGGGGGGGGGCAAAGGGGGGGCTCAGACACCCTTAATGGAGGCTGAAGCACCAGCCTGGCTGCTCTTCTCTGCCCCACGTACCACGATCAGGCGGCAGAGGGGAGACAGGGATCCCAAAGGAGCAGCCAGCCAGAGCACAGAGCGGGCCAGGATCCCTGCAAGAGGAGGGAGAGCTGGTTAGGATCCTGGCTAGGCTGGGATTGTTGTGGGGAGGGGGGGGAAATGGGGAGTAGGGGGTTATCATCCCCCCACCCCGCAGAAGCCGTGTTTGGCCTCCATATTATTCATTATTATATATTGGGGTTGTTTTTAAAAAAGTTAGCCAAGCTAGGACAGAAATATAAAACTGATTTCATTTAGATGTAATTACAATTAAATAAACATAGTTAATTATGTAATTTGCCGCTGAAGAGCAATTGGGGAAGGGGGAAGGCGGGAGGGTCGTGGCTTGTTTCCAGCGGGCC
>AZIM01002170.1:169049-179348 GCA_000516915.1 Ophiophagus hannah
CGCCCACCCCCCCACCCCCTGGGAGGAAGCCTGCATCAGGGTCGCCTCCCAACCACTAAGTGTCAGAAGCCACTTCGGCTTCCAACCACCAGGCTGCATCCCAGAGGGAAGGACTGCCAGCTGTGCCCCTGGAAACTGCTCAGTGTCTTTGGGATCAGCCCCCCGAAGGCAGCCTCCCCAGACCTGGTGCCCACCTTCCTCAGTCCTGATATCTTGGCAGTTGGAGCCCCACCCAGAAGCATTGGGGTGGGAGGGACCGCTGGCCAGCAGATCCTCTCCCGCTTGGTAAGGGATCCAACAAAACCCAGCTACGCTACGGCCAAGCCGGGCTAGACGTGGCAAGGTGAAGCTGCAGCCAGCTGGCCAGGGCCTCCCTCCTCCTCGTCCACCTGCTGCACCAGCCCTGCGTGCGGCTCTTTGAATGTTCTCCTGGTGGCCTCTGGATGAGCTTTGCGGCTCCAGAAAGGCGTGTGCCCTGCAAATGACCGGAGCCAATTCTCTCGCTTTCCAGCTGCTGGGTAGCAGAAATGGACGGATCTGCCCTGCACATGCAGCAAGAGGCAGGAAACGCTCCTGCCTCTTCTCTCCACCTGGGAGACAACCCGCCCCCCACTACACACACACCGTGGGCAAAGTGGAAGGCCCATTCTCCCTCTCATCTGGGGGGGAGGAGGGTGGGCTCCTGCCTACTTTCTTGGCCCCCAAAAGAGCCACCGGAGTGGAGGTTGGAGCACAGCGCAGGCAGGAGCCCTCCAAAGNAGCACGGCGCAGGCAGGAGCCCTCCAAAGAGGGTCTCCTGGGTCCCTCTGGGGCCTCTGCTCGGCAGGCAGGGCTCCAGCTGGTGCCTAATGCTTTCTGGCATGGGTGGGGGGAGGCGGAAATGCAGCAGGGTAGGGGGAGGCTGAGCAACCCTCCCAGCATCCTCCAGCAAGCAGCGGAGAGCCTTCCCTGGACAGGGGAGCCTGGGGCTGCTGGCTTGCCTCCACTCGTAGAAGCCCAGGAGATTCCTTTGGGGGTCTCGGCAAAGGAGAGATTTGGGGTGCAGAAACCCCAGGGTGGCCCTCCCCCTCCCCTTTGCATCCCTGCTGGTAAATGTAAGCAATATGGAGTCTCTCCCACCCTGGGGACCCTTCCGGCATCATGCCCGTCCCTGCTGGTGGCTCTGTGACGTGGTCCCCAGTGTGGGGCTGCCCCAGATCCTTCCTGCTGCAGCGACTGAACCTGAGCAGAACACGCAGAGCTAAGCTTTTCCTAGCCTCGTGCACCCCAGAGGTGTGGAAGGGCAGCTGGATATCGGAGAGGGCCACTCTCGGCCCTTTCCCTGGGCCTGCAAAGGACCCCCTGTGGCCGGCCAGAGGCTCAGCAACACCTGTGGGGGCACAGTGGACACCCCTCTTAGGCGCAGAGGCCAGTGTGCCAATGCCTCCGAGGCCCCCTTGGCCCGAGCTCAGGAAAACCTTTGGGAGCTCGGAGAACGGAGCTGCTGGGCCCTTGCAAATCTTGGGGAAGCTGCGCTCTTGGGCCCCCTGCCCCAACCCCACGAGGCTTTTGGCCCCGAGACAGGCATCCCGGCAGCAGCCCCCCCCCCCCACTTTTCTGGGGGGGGGGCTTTCTTCAACACCCCCAAANNNAGCCCCCCCCCCGACTTCTATGGGGCGGGTGCTTCTCTCAACACCCCAAAGGGGTGATAACATTAACTAGGCCAGGGCGGGGGGGCTTTGACATGATGGGAATATGAGCCAAGCTGTGTGTGCTGCTTTTTCAGCCACTGCAGGAACTCTTGGACAGCAAACTGGACACCCAAAAGCTGCTGGAGGTCTAATTGAAAAGCCAGGCATCCTCCTGAACCCCAAGGTGGCACCTATGCTGGGTTACCCATCCATGAGGATGGCATGGGCACCATGGGGCAGGGGCAGGGACAGAGACAAGTGTAAATACTCCTAAAGCTTCCCCAGCGGTGTTGCTGGCCTGGAAGCTGCATTGATTTTAGCCTGCAGATTCCCTCTTGAGGGACTCTAGAGCTGGCAGGACCCCCGGCATCAAGCCGCCCCCCCCCCCGGAGACACCTCCAGCTTCCCAGAGAACGTCCAGGCAGGCTTTGTCCACCCGTCTACACAGAGGTCCCTACTTCTCCCAAGATCAGCTGGCCCAGGCAGGATTCAGGTATGGAAGGAGCAAAGCGGGCCTGGCAGGTGTTCTAATTCGTGCATGTTGGGGGCTCGGTTCCTTCCTGGCCCGTCTCTGCAGTTGTTTTCTGGAGGAGAAACTTGCAGGCTTCCTCTGCCAGAGGGACAGTCCTCCGGCCAAGCTCTCCTGGACCATGTCTGGCCACAGGCTGCAGCCTCTGGGGGATGCCCACCTCCGTCCTTGGAGAAACCACTGAAGCTCACTTGGCAAAGGGAATATCCCGAAGTTTGTTTCACTTTAAGACATCTCGCCTGTGCAACTGTCATTGCCATCACAAAGGACCTACTTCGATGTCTAAGCGTTGTGCGGCTCCCCTCTCAGCCTCCCTTACCTTCGGAGTGGTGCGACAGGGTGAGCAGGCTGACGCAGGAAGCCCCGATGCCCGACCCAAAGACGGTGATGCGCAAAGGGTCGCCGCCAAAGAAGGCAATGTTCTCGCTGATCCAGCGCAGAGCCTGGATCTGGTCCAAGAGCCCATAGTTGCCTTTGGCAGCCTGGTCGCCGGTGCTCAGGAACCCTGCGGGCAAGCAGAGGAGAGCCGGTTGCTCCCCAGCCAGCTCCTCCAGCCCCTCCCCCCAGCAAAGGGCCATTCCCTGCGGGGGAGTTCCAGGGAGATGCCCCCGTGCCCTTCCCACAGCCGCCTCTGCTCTGAAGGCATCTGCCCTGGCTGGGAGCCCCTCCTCTGGGGTCAGGCCGTCTACTCTGAGCTTTGCAATCTTTCTGTCCTCAGTTGGAGGTTACTCTTGGACTGGACCTAGAAAAGCGGGATTTGAATTCCTCTCGGGCCAGTGAAAAATGTAGCAGTTTCAAGGCTTTGAAATGTCTGGGAGTTTGTGATTTCTGCAAGCCCAGGAAAGGGACCAATGCGGAAATGGGCTGAAGCATGTTACACAAACCGAGGGTGAATCCGGCTGAGTTCAGGTCAGCGCCTTCGGCACCCTGGCCTGCAGGCTCATGAGCTGAGTACAAATCCACCCAGGAAAGCCTTTCTCCTCCTCTGCTCGGAGGAGGTGCTGCAGCCACAACCCAGGCACCCTTCAAATGCCAAGGCAGCACCTGGAGTTAGGGTGGCCAAAGGCCCCAAAAGCCACGGCAGGGGCTCCTTGTCTGAGGAGCAGCAGAAAGAAGGCTTCGCCCTGCCTGCCTCCTGCTCCAAGGAAACCCTCCAGGAACCTGGCAGCCCCCAGCAGGACCACGGGATACTCCCTCTGGGGAGGCGTATTAGTGGTGCTTGCTGAGTGGTGCAGAGAGCAGGTGGGTAAGCAGGGTTGCCACAATATTTAACCACAGATCAATACTTGCTCTCTGCGGGGCCCTAGTGGGCAAACACGGGGGAACTCCGAGCTGGGCACCCAGGGCGGCTTTCACATTTGCCCCGAGGAGGGTTCAGGGCCTGTCCTGAGGGCTGGAGGGGGAACTGGGGCAAAAGCAGGGGGCGCCAAAGCTGGGGATCTTGCTCCCTGCAGGACCCTGCTCTTATTCCCCACAGCGGCCCCCATCCCCAAAGCTGCTAAGGGATGTGCTGGCTCTCCACGGCCTCTCCCCACGCTGGGACGGAGTACAGGCTGCCCCGCCGTGAGGCTCTCCATACCCCGGGCGCCCACAAGGTAGTTGACAGTGATGACTATGACGCTGCCGGAGCTCGCNNNACGGGCTCCCCCGCCGTGAGACTCTCCATACCCAGGACGCCCACACGGTAGTTGAGAGTGATGACAATGACGTTGCCGTAGCTGGCCAGCACGCTGCCGTCAATCATGTTCCCTGTGCCTTCCATGTAGGAGCCCCCATGGATGTAGACCATCACCGGCTTGGCCCCGCTGTCTCGGATGTCTGCAAGGGGGAGAAGCTGGAGACAGGAGTCTGGCACGGCCTGCTGGGCACCCACCCTTGGCTTATTCCCAGGGAGAAGAGGCACAGCAGCAGGGACCTCAAGCTCCGCCCACAGGTTTCCGGCCTGGCAGACAATGTGAGAAGGCCCCAAGGCTTGCAGGAGCCCCCCCCCCAGGTCCCTTGAGCTCTGGCGGGCCCCACCGTCCAGTGGCCAGCTGAGAGATGCAGGGCTGGGGACTGAGCCCTAGAGAGGTGCAATCACCGAGGGGAGGAAGGGTTGGGATGCAGCGCCTCTCCTTTCAGTGGGCAAATATTCTGGGAGGGGGCAGCCCGGCCCCTTCTTTCTTCTGGGAACGTGCTGCTGCTTCACCAGAGACTTGCCAACAGATCCTGCGAGATTCCTGCTCCATCTGCCCCCCTCCTCCTCTCTTGCTCACTTCAGTCAAATGCCCCTGAACCGGGATGGCAGCCTGTACCCCCACAGCAGCTGGCCCTGCCTGTCCCGTCCATGCCCTCAACGCAGCAGCAGGAGCAGCTCCCAGGGACCCCCACACACGTAGAGCTTGTGCTCCTGGGCACTACCGTCCCGGGGCAGAGGTGGTCACCTGGCACTGCCCTCTCAAGGGTGCCCAGTGGGGGCTCTTTATGCTGGCAACGCTAAGACATTCTAAGTAGCAGAAAATCAGCAAGAAGCAGCTCATGGCAACGGCTGGGCATTTCCTGTCAAGACGTAGCCCAGACAGGGACCTCACCTGCCCTTGCCAAGAAGGGGCCAATCCCAGGGGAAGAGCCTCTCCAAAGGGACTGGGGGCAGCAAACCCCTCCAAGGGCTGGGGAAGGAGCTGTCCATTCAGTGCCCTCCTCCACTGAGGGCGCTTCCACCCAGCACAGACAAAGCACTGACCACAGGAATTGCCACGCCCACGCCCAATCGGCCACCGAGTGCCTGGCGCTGTAGAAGGACACAAAACAGGGATGTCAACCGAGACTCCCAGAGGCACAACCGGAAGAGCATCCTGCCCCCTCAGTCCTGGCTAGGAGGCCTCTGCCGTGGTTATCTGCTTCCTCAGCTGTGCTGGCATCCACGTTCCCATTTTGGGGAAAGGGCAGCAGATGCCCTGGCAGGGGTCCTTGGGAGCTCTTCGTGCTTCTCTGCCAAGCAGGTTGCACAGGTTGGCTGGGATTTTCCTGGGTGTCACCTTGACCTTTTCCTTCAAGCCAAAATGACGGGCGCCTGGCACGGAGGATGCTTTCCTCAGGATTAAACGGCAACCTCTCCAGGAGGGAAGGAAGCGAGCGAGCTCCCTGCGCCCAAGGACACTGCTGCCCATGGCATGGACAGGAGTTGGCAGAGGGGCAAGCCGCAGATCCCGTTCTGTTGCAGAAAGGCTCCGCTCCCCCTGCCCAGTGCCAATGGTGCCCTTTGCAGCCACGTTTCCAGTAACCTCCCTGCCCTCCAAAGTGCCTTTTGCAGAGGCTCCTCTGACCAGGAAGCAGCCCCTTCTCTGAGTGCCTGGCTGGGGAAAAGAGTCCCTGAGCAGCCGGGGGGGGNNNGGCGGGGGGGGGGGGGGAGCTCTGGACCCATGGGAGTGCTGTGTGTGGGGGATGAGAATGGCAAGTGCCACTCCCCCCACCCCCGCCCCTCTTCCTGCAAGCCCACTGTGACTTTCTGTGTGGGGAAAGGCCAGAAACCCTGAGTGGCCGAGCTGAGAGGGACCCTGCAGGCCCTCGCCTCGACCTTCCCAACCAGCAAGCAACGAGGGGGGGGGCAGCAGGGCGCCCTCCCCATTCTACCGCTCAGCACCGGAGAGACAGAGACACAAACAAGGGGGGAGCGGGGCTTCTTGGAATGGCAGCAGCAATGAGGACGTGCATGAGAGAGAGAGAGAGAGAGAGACAGAGGGAGAGGGAGAGGGCTCATGCATCGACAGCCATCTGGCGCACGCAAATACCTTCGTCTTCATCCCCGTCATTATCCGCTAAGTCCTCGCCCTGTTTCTTAGCGCTGGAGCCTGGGGACCAAACACGAGGAGACCGAACAAAAAGGAAGAAGGGGCAAAAAAGAGAAACCAAAACAGGAAGGAAGAAAACAAAAGAGAATTCAAACATAGCATGGCTGCAGAGAAGATGGGAAGGTCACCTGACTCGGGCCCCTCGGACCTCCAGCAGCAGCACTGGGGCAGGGGGGGCAGAGGCTCTCAGGGCCCCTTCCCCAGGGTCAGAGAGAAGGCCAGGCGGAGCTCAGGGGGAGGGGGAGGGCAGCTGCAGTCACNGCCAGGCGGAGCTCGGGGGGAGGGGGAGGCCAGCTGCAGTCACGCCTGAAGGAGGAAGGAGGGGGAGCCCACCGTACCTGTCCCTGCGGAGCCAGCCTGGGTGGCCCCCGAGGTTCGGGGCGGCATCCTCAGAGAGGCAAGCCCCTTTGGATGCGGACGGGGGTTAGTTGCTGTGGGCATCACAGCCTAGCAGCCAAAGGGTGGAAACTCAGTGCTGCCGTGGGGCGAATATTCATGGCCTCGGCTTGACCGCTCACTCCCACTCCAGGGCTGCACAACAAGACCCCCGACCCCCCCATCCATTTGCTTGCACCAGCCTGTGGCACAGGCAGGACCTGGGCGGTGGTCATTTCACCAAAGGGCTTGTGGTGACCTTCAGAACTACCCTCCTCGGCTTTGGAGTAGGAACTGGCCTTTGCACAAGCACCTCCGGGCTTTGGCTTGCCCACATGCCAACCAGGGGCAGCAGGTATGGGCTCTTTCTGCTGCCCTGCAGGGCTCCCTTCCCTGCTGCTCCCTGAGAAAAGGGGACTGGAGAAGGCCTGGCCACGCCTCTTTGCAGGACGCTTTGGGGGCTTCAGGAAGCTACCCTCCAGCGTCTGCAGCATCCCAGGTGGAGGCACGCTGAAGGCTGCTATTCCCGCTCTCGGGGTGCCCGTGGGGCCCTGGCCACTCTTGGCGGCTTTCAGTTCAGAGTGCCGAAAAGGCCCTGCCCATCTTAGGGAAGAGTCAGCAGGTGCCCATTCAGCTTCCGAGAGGTCCGAGGGCTGCACCCAAGGGGAGAGCGTTGGCCGAGGGAGGCCTGCATGCACCTCCACCTTCCCCCCTGCCCGGCTGCCACACAATGAGGCTCTCGTCTGGATCAGCTGAGAGCAGAACAAAGCCCTCCTGTCTCCAGCCGCTGCTGCTCGGATGCCAGGCCTGCTCGGTCACCATGGAAACCGAGGCAGAAAGAGGCTGCGCTGGTCCTCCTGCTCGCAGCTCTGCAGGGCACATCAGCCCGGCCCCGGCCATGTTCCTCCAAGCGCCCGGTGCAAACAGGGGGCCAGGGAGGAGCCCCTCTTTGCCCAGGCCATCCCATGGCTTTGAAGCATCTGGAGATGAACCCCCTGCCCAGCCCGAAGCTGTTGGGGTTAGAGAAGGCTGCGTTGGAGGGGTCAGCGCAGGGTGGGGGGTGGGCAAAGCCTGGCAGAGTGTTCACGGGCACCGTGCAATGGAGCAGCCTTCCACGCGCAACATGGCCAACAAGAGCCAAGCCAGCCTTGGCCCAGGCACGGGCTCCCTTTGACCTCTGGCAGCCTGAGGGAGGGAGGGAGGGAGTGGGGTGGGGAAGAGGTA
Organism: Ophiophagus hannah; assembly: GCA_000516915.1. NCBI lineage: Eukaryota > Metazoa > Chordata > Lepidosauria > Squamata > Elapidae > Ophiophagus > Ophiophagus hannah. The sequence continues at coordinate 176,678 of AZIM01002170.1, forward strand.
TGTCTACTTTCCACCAGGAGGGCGGGGAATGAGGAAGGGGTGTTTTCTTTGCTCTGCTGGGAACTTGCCACACCACATCAAAGCTGAATGAAAGGAAGATGCCCTAGGGATGGCGCAAAAGAGGGGCACGGGGGGGGGGCTCAGCNNNAATAAAAGGAAGATGCCCTAGGGAGGGCGCAAAAGAGGGGCACGGGGGGGGGGCTCAGCCGACACGGAGATGTTTCTCCTTCCTGTGGTTTCTAGGCGGAGAAGATGCAAATTCTTGGTTGGCAGATTAACCAGAGTAAGAGCAGGAGCAGAATCTGCAGTCCCCTTGGAGAGCCAGCCGGAGGAAATGCCTGAGCTGAATTGGGCCCAGCTGAGCAGGGGCAGAAGCTCAAAACAAGCCCCATCTGCCCCAGAAGGACACAACCCCTCCAAGCCTCCGGAAGTTTGTGAGAAGCTGGTTTGTGGTGATGCCTCACTGTGAAACAGCCAATCCTAGCTTGGCCTCCCTTCCAAAGGAAGTTCTCCCACTGAATGGCTGGGCCTGCTCCGGAAGAAGGGGGGCAGGTGCGAGCCAAAAAAGAGAGGGAACTAGCTATTTTGGTATGTATGGGCGTCCCCCCCCCAAAAGGCATGCAATACCCTCCTTCTCGAGGATGGAGCCCTTCCCCCCACCCTGTGTTTTTGTGACCTCAGGCTGAATGGGCCCCGGAGTCCTTAAGGGAGAGAAGCCAGACAGGGCCTCCTGGCAGCTTCTCTGATGCCACCGTTGCACATGGTGGCTCAGGATGCCCGGCGTGTCTGGCTCCTCCTTGAAACTGTTCAGTGGCAACTTTCTCCAGACCCTCTTTCTCTACGTTGGCATTAGTTGATGGGCAAGTCAATGACAAACCATTCACACAAAATGCTAAGCCATCCCTGGTCAGAGTCGCCCGATGCCCTGAGCCAGAATCCTCCTTGACAGCGTTCTGCCCAAATGCTCGGCCATGTGCCTNCCTGCCTGCCTGCCTGCCTGCCTGCCTGCTAAGCCACGTCTTGCTTAATCAGGGTTTGCTGAATGGGCCATGTGGGCTGGGTTCGTAGGATGCCCAAAGCCATGATTTAACCAACCAGTCTTGGCCAGTTATGCTCCACTCGAGCCACGGGGGTTTGAGGCCTAGAGCCTCAAACAGAGGAAGCCCCCTTGGGGTGGGAAAGTCTTTGCTCAAGAGGGGGACCTGCTTCCAAGCTGCCCCACATGCCTGGACCCACCCACCCTCTGTGTGCAGGTGTGTGCAGGTGTGCGCACAGGCACACTAACTCTGGTCCTCTTTCAATTGCTTGGCATGACTCCCTCCTCCCTTCCCTGAAGCCCCTTCTGAATTGCTGCTGGCTTTTGGCCTTTTGCCCGGGAATGACAGCAGCTGAAACCCAACATGGGGAGGGGGGGAGGAAGGGCCCTCCACCTGGGGGACTTGCCCTCTGGAGCCCAATCACTTCAAATGCACCTCCCCCTCCTCCTTCTCCATTTCCCCACTGGAAGGTCTCCCTTTGCATCCCTCTTCCTTGAGAAAAGCTGTCTGGGCCCTGGGCCCCTCACAGGGCAGGGGGAGAGCAGCAGGAGAAGAGCCCAGAGTGGCTTCGGCCATCCCCACCACAGGCCTGGTTGGTGGACATTTCCAAAAGCTCCAAAGGAAGTTGGCACCTTCGTGCCCGGGTCTTGGGGAAGGAATAACAGAGGAGATTTAAGGATGGCATTTGGCGCAAGCGGCTGCCCGTGCTGAAGCTGCTGCTCCATCATGGGGGGAACCAAGGAAGGGGGCGCAGAGGCTCTCTGCCTGCCCCTCTCCACTCCTGCCCAGGGGGCCAAGGCTGGCGGGGGGGCAGAGGTCTGGAAGGGCAACTGGGGCAAAGCAGACCCAGTGGGAATCCTGGGGCCAGCCTGCCCTGGAGGCTCAAGAGAGGAACAAGCTGTGGAGCTGCACTTCTGCCTCAGTCCCAGGCAAAGGAAGAAGGCAGGGAGGGCCCCAGTGCATGGGTGTGGCACCAGGCATCTGCTTAGGGACCCAGGGGCCACAGGGCAGGGAAAGGGCACTGCCGGCATGGGGGTTCCTATGGTGGGCCAAGCCATTCCCCTCTTACAGAGTCTGGGCTGGCCAGAGAAGTAGGGCATCTTCAACCTTCTGCCCGCTGGCACGGCCTTCCTGGAACTGCTGAGAAGGAAGTGGGCAGAATCACCTTCCAGTCGACTGGATGCAAGGCCAGCTCCAGCCCAGTGTGGGGCAGGGGAGAAGGGAGCTCTCTCCTCTGACCCCTAAGTGATAGGCAGCTGATGCCAACCGGGGCAGCTGTGCCTAGGTGGGAATGCCACCCACCCACCCCGAAACGAGAGGGTGCTGCCCCANAGAGAGCCCTTCTGAGTCCATGAGCCCCCCCATCCTGCTGTGGCATGGGGCAGGGCAGGCGCCCCCTGGCGCTCACTCTCTCACTTGCCTCTCTCTGTGCCCTCTGCCAAGCCCCGGCTCGCTACCTACCTCCTTTCCTACATATTTTCTTGTTGGGTTTTCGGGCGCATTCCTTGGAAATCCGCTTTACTGTAAAATGAATAAAAGACTACAAAATAACAGGAGGCCCCAGCGGAGGGTGTGGGCATGCAACCCATCCTTCTCCCCCCCACCCAGCCCCCCACCCGCCTTGGGGCTGACCA
>AZIM01002171.1:8016-22351 GCA_000516915.1 Ophiophagus hannah
AAGTCTAATAAAATAAATAAATAATAATAAATGCATTAGCAGGACTTCCACAGCCAGAGTTTCCCTCTCAGCAGCTAACAAGGAGAGACAACCTGGGGGAGGAGATTAAGTTGGCAGTGCTTGGCCAATGGAGAGAGAAATACTGGTAGGTTTTCACAAGTGAAAAAGCAAAAACAACACATAAAGGATTGATTGTGGTACAATCAAGAGCCAAGGAGAAGCCAAGAAAAGAGAGATGGGCTTGACTAGACACACAGAAGACATCCAACTCAGAGGCCAGCAGAGGAGAATCAGAAAATTGCTACAACCCCCAGCAGTTGCCTTGGACATTTCACAAACCAGATGGAAGAGATGTTCCATTTCAGAGACTTATTCAGCAGGTGTGAGAGAGGGAAAATGGACTGCCAGATTTTTAGCAAGCTTTTTCTGCAAGATAAAAAGAGATTCATCCCACAGCCTGATGTTTGTAGTGTATAGCTTATTTTGTATGTTTGTTTATTTGCTTCAGCATGCTGGTGTCTTGCTGCTCAACTGTCTTGGCTTCCTCTGCCTGTCGTAATTCAGGCAGACTCACTGGAACTTGTTCTTGTGGAAGTTTCAGTGCAGCAAGCAGCAACAACAACAAAAAAATCACTCCTGATTTTGTACCCTCTACTTGACCTGTAGAAAAGGCACAGCAATGGGGCTGAGTGGAATTGGAAAAGAAAATTAAAAAAAGGAAAAGCTTTGTCTTTCCTTATCTCCAGTGAAGAGAAATGCAACACAAAAACAGAGGAAAAATAACCCATCTTGAATAAAAACAAAAGGGAAAAGAGCACACTAGGATAGCTTATCTTTAGTGGGAAGAATAACAGGTTTGAGAGCATCTGTGATGACCCGGAGTATATCAAAAATATAACAAAAACCAAAACATAAATAAAGGTCCTTTAATGCCTTCAACTTGGCTTCACTGTTTAATTGTTCACAGTTGAAGANAAACACAGTTCAAATTCAAAGAGCAGATAATGAAGCAAAAACCAAAAACAAACCGCACTGAATAAAGTTCCACGACAGACCAGGATAAATCATTACAAACTTCAGGAAGGTAACTGACAGCAGAAAATGGCCTAACGGTTCATTGAGTCTGCCCTTTGAGTTTATTTTGTTTTTGTTTTCTTTTTGATTAATTCATTTATTATTATTATTTTATTTTATTTACTTTTTTGTTGTGGTAATTGCTGCTAGAGGTACTTCAGAGCTAAAGTCAGCAGTAAAAGCAAAGATAAATAAACACATGGTAATATTCATCCATACAGACTGTTACAGGTCCAAATGAACTATGCTGTCATTGTGCAGAGGTTTATTTGCAGGGGGAAAAAATCATGCACAAATTGACAGGGGGACACTGAGGAGTTAAGCACTTTTGCCAATGCNGGTCACAACTCTCAATTTTCAATTAACAAAAAAAATCTACTTATATTTGCTGTTCTTTAAGCTTTCAGGTACAAAATAGAATTAAAAGCAGTGGTAGGCTGCTGCTGGTTCAGACCGGTTTGCCTGTACTGATAGCTCCAACCACTGGCTAGGTCCACCCACCTGCCCTAGTGCTATCCCGTCCTATATATCTGACTCACTCGCCCTGCCCAAGGAGCCCAGCTGATTTCTGTGCCTCCACGACTCTACTCACTGCAGCTGCCGCGCACAGGAAATCTCCGTGTTTTTGTAGCCGCGCATAAGCATGGGGGATATGCGCAAGCAAACACAAATTTTCAGTTCTGCACTATGCAAACCGGTTGTTACAGCATGTGCAGCCCACCTCTGATTAAAAGGAAACATAGTCATATAAATTCAGATGAATTCTTTGATTTACTTCTATAGAGTAAACAGTCTGAAAAAATCCCTATCAGATCTTTTAACATGCTTTCTAACAGTCTTCCTGTTGTATCTGTTACAATTTAAGAAGAAACTAGGAGAGACCCAACATGCTTCAAATCTACATGCAAAAATCTTATTCATAATGAACTTACACTTGACAGACATGGTATTAAGTGGTGGATGAAATTCACCATACTATCTAAGTATTGGAAAAACTACACACTGGACATTTTAGAACAGTAAATACATAAAAAGTATTTTTTGTAATAACTGATTATACTCTTAATGTTTTACTCATCAAATGAGCAGCATTTCTCCTGCATTCCCCCCCCCATTTACAGCTTTTCAGTTACATTAAGATCAGATTTAGAAACTACACAATACATTAAGAAAACAGCAGGAATGGAAGATTGTTTCCTGAAGCAGATCATAAAAAATGGATCCAATCACATTTCAAATAGTTGGGCAGCAGATAGGCTAGGAAAAACATTTTCAACTGAACCTGGTGAATGCTTGCTTGCTTGCTTTTTCCTTGATGTTTCACATTTCCCATTTGACTGATTATTTTTGATCAGAATTCCTGGTATAACTCTTTTCACTCCAATTATAAAATTGCTAAGCATTAAATTACCCAACCATATATTTTCACTGACATTCCCAGCTGAAAGTTCTTGGTAGGTGATAGTAATGTTTTACCTCCATATGCAAAGTATACATATATATTTTATATGCATACATAAACATATACATCATATACATATACATATCCATATATATACACACACAATATTATTTATATGTATACATATAACATAGTTTTAATCAGAACAAATTTGTCATAAACAACAAGTCGCTACTAAGCAATAATTATTACAAATATCTGTTCAATATCACAAACTTTTGAATTTGATGGATTTTTCAAAATCCAAACATTAAACAATCAGGGATATTATGATAATCTTCCTGAATATTCTGAAAGAGAATATTCTTTCATTGCAGGTAGCCTTCGGCTCGCAACAATTTGTTTAGTGACGAATAAAGGTGACAGTTTGTAACAACCACATTGAAAAAAGTGACTTATGACCATTTTTCACACTTGTGACCATGGTCACATGATCAAAATTCCGGTGCTTAGCAACTGTTTCATATTTATGACAGTTGCAGTGTCCTGGGATCATGTGATCAGCTTATGCGACCTTCTGACAAGCAAAGTCAATGGGTTAGCCAGATTCACTTAACAACTGTGTTGCTAACTTAACAACTGCGATGATTCACTTAACAACTGGGGCAAAAAGGTCAGAAATGGGACAAAACTCACTTAACAAATGATTCACTTAGCAACAGAAATTTTGGGCTCAATTGTGGCCGTAAGTTGAGGACTACCTATAATTCTTTTTACATAGATCAAGCTTTAAAATTATCAGGCATTTCTCTTTAAACATTTCTTTTATTTCATCACCCAGAGTTGGATACTACGCCATATGAGATGGCTGCAATTTACCTCACTGAAGTGTGTGTCATTGTGGAGGTGACACTGTTTTCCTTGTTAGGGCATCAAGCATTGCTCTGCCCAACTTGCCACTAGCATAGTTGGTGACTAATTACAGGTTTTGTTGATTTGCATTGTGAAAAAGTGGTGTCATCTAAAATTGGAGCCTCCCTATTTATAGAAGAAGTTGTGAAGTGAAAGGAGTGTTTAAAAGGAAATAAATAAGTCCTTTCCTTGAATGGTGGAATAAAGAAGTAAATTTACATCTTAGAATTTTTTTCCCCTTCATCGTTTTTTATTACATTTCCTACCATGCTCTTTAGCATCATTTTAGCAATTCATGTCTTTTTTCATGTTCAAGTTTATTCATCTTTTTACATCTGGGTAAGAATTTTCCATCAAACTCTTTCATAAATATGCACTGAGTTAGTTTCATCAACTGTAAGTAACTGATTTTCTCTGTGTCTTAGGAAATCATTTGCCAGTTGGAAACAAGTGAAATCGACACTTTTCTAACCCCATGGAACTCTGAAAGACTTTTTTTTTGGTCTGATTTTAAATTGTCATACTTCCTAAGCAGGTTTTTTTCCCCTACCTATTTTTACATACTATCACTTTATTTTGTTGATTGCACTCTTAAAATAGATTTTTGCCTTTCAGTCAACCCAGCAAAGAAGCTGAATCTCCAGCTTAACATAAAGAAGCAATTTAAAGTAAGTTTGATAAATTGCTTTCTTAACTACAAGATGGAAACTTTGGAATGCTTCTCACATCAGATATTTCTTTTCTTATTAGACATGATTGTAACGCTTGAGCCGAAAGTTGGACTTTATTGGTCTTTCTCTTCAATATTTGAAAGTATCATTCCCATTGCTGATTATCTAATTTCCTCACAGCTAAGATCAAAGACAAAAAAAACCCTCGCTGTTGATAGGGAAGGCCAAGAAATTTAAAGCAAGCCAGTTGACGATGCTGACTGCAAAGATACCCTGACCATTTTAAACATTGCAGTGAAAATCTTGGCTGAAGACATCCGTACGATCCACATAATGTAAGATCAAAATTCTAGAATTCCCCATATCAAACAAGGGGCTGTTCATTAGTTCATTAATGCAGAAAGGGGAGTGCATAAAAATATAGCGATGAGTTCAACTGTTTGAGCATTAAGGAATAAGGACTCCTGCCTTGAGCAGAGGATTGGAGTAGAAGACCTGCAAGGTCTCTATGATTCAGTAATTCCATCTTATAACACAACCTTTACTGGGGAAAAATACATATAAATTGCATTTCTGATTCTTGGAAGTTATACAGTATCTGAAAGTCCATGATAGTTAGAAATTTCAGGCTATAAACATATAGATTGGAAGATAAGCATAATCAACTGGAGGTAAAAGATTTAGAACAAGGAGATTGAATTTATGTATTTGAGACTCTTTTCTCTGGCCTGCCAAAAAGAATTATTAGTCAAATTCTTATTGGCCAATAAATTCTTTTCCTGGAAAATCCTGTTAGTCCTACCATGATCAATATTGGCATTAAAGAGAACTGTCAAACCATGCTCATCCAATCTCTCAGCTCTGATAGCTCGAGGGTTCTGTTCATTCTTGCATTTGAATAGCCGTATGTTGGTTATATCTTTGTATACTTTCTAGAGAGGGCCAGTGATCCTTCCCTTAGTAGATAATACTAGTAAGGATGTGAAAGATAATTTTTAGAAAACTTTGGTAAAGGTTAACATGTTACAAAGCAAAGCAGTACTGTGTAGACTTTTTATTTGAAAAAAGGCCTATGGATCCCAGCTAGGCTTCATTAGTCTGGCATTTTTTAAAAGAGAATGATTAATGGGGATGATATCAAGCATGCTCTTGCTGTTTTCATTCCTTTAACAGTAAAGGCTAGAATTATATTAAAAGAAAAAGAAAGAAATATGTTACATATATTACATCAACGTGGAGCCAACTTTATGCAAGAAATTGAACACGTATTATCAGTTCAAGAATACAATTGGCATGTGGCCCAATCTATTGTAAACAAATCATTTTTTTTGCTACATTCTGTGTTAAATAAATCCACAACTCTTCATATAATGATAAATTCTAAATGTGTGGCATACAATTCAAAGCCATATTTGTATACAGCTGGGGAGTTCTGGGCGTTAAAAGTCCATGCATCTTAAAGTTGCCAAGATTGAGAAACACTGCTATAGAGTAACATATTCAGTTTTGTTGAGGAATATGTTTTTTCTCTACAGTCAGCTATCTATGTCCTCTCTTTCAGGATATTTCATGCCATTCTTTCTCCCCTTTTCTTCCAAATATCAATCCTCAGGAACCTCATATTGGTGTGTATATGTAAGTATTTCTTTCTTTGATTGATTTTTCTTCATAAAGGTTAATTCAAAAACCAAGGTAGATTCAAGAGATGATTTGGGTAAACAGCCGATTGCAAGGCCCTCCATTGATAAAAGAGAATATTTGTAGCTCCATTTGAACTGTGGAGTCCTTGATGCTCTCTGATCTTGCAAACATTTACAAAGTTTTCTTGCAGATATTACCAAACTAGGCAATACCATCAGTGCTGAAAGTCTTGTCAGTTCACAGGAAAGTCATTAAGAAAATGAAATCTTCACCCAAAGACGTTTCAGAGGATATATATACAATAATTCTGTGGCTGAAATTCCTGTAATCTCATCTCTGTTAGTTCAATGTGTTTTGTAAACAAAGGCTCTTGTTACTATTTCTGCTTAGAAGAGTTACTTTCAGTTTGAGGCAATTGCATTTCTGATTTTACACTTGATTTTACAAATTCCCCTACTTCACTGCAGATGGACCACTTTGGCAACATAAGACTTTACGCTCTGAAAATGAATTGGTTTTTAAAATGTATGTATTTGCTTGTTTGCTTGATTGTTTGTATTGCCTCTGCACTATGAATGGTGCACTAGAGATTATAAGAGTGCAGTCTCAAAGTTTACATCAAAGAAAGAGAAGTGGAAGAAAGTGAAGGTAAAGAAAATTGAATAATAATGTGGGCAATATGTGTTTCAATTATAAACAAAATGGTGTTCAGAAACCAAAGATTTGTGTCAAGGCTACAAGAAGAAAACAGATTTTGAGAAGGGATTCCAATCAAGCAACACAGCTGGTATCATCTAGTTCTTCTGGAAGACACCACCAAGCTTTTTAGGATGATACAAGTGCTTGTTTATTTTCTCTGGCTCTTAATAGATTACATTTTGATTGTAAAAGTAATTAGTACTACATTCTATCTGGTTTATAGTTCTGTTGATTATTTTTATGTGCCTTCAGATTTTCTCAACGGACGCCTCTTTCTAAGCCTAAAGGACTACCCATGTGTCTCTGCATGTTGATTACACTGCAGTGCAGTTCTTTAGATGCTTTTCCCTAATAAATTCATGGGAGACAAGATAGAGCTGAAGCACCAAGAAACTAAGCAAATAGGTCAGAAACTTCAGAATAGCCTCTGGGAGTACTGTCCCTCTAGAACGGACCACTGTAATATAGTTCTCTTGATTCCCACATTTATCCAGTCTGTTGTCAGGCAATTGGCACAGCATCCAGCAGTAACTAGTAGCTGCATTCAGAAATGTGTTATAGTTAAAAATGGAAATATGTTTACCTAATTTTATTATCATTTCAGAGTTACACAGAGCTTGCTTTTAGGACACATCTTCAATGCACAGGGAAGTGGGAAGGGAATTCAGAAAAATCACTACTAAACATTATCAGGATGCACATTTAAGGTCTCATAGCAGAGAAAATATACAGATGTGGATGCCATGTTAGGGAACAGAATTTTATATGACTTCTGCACCAGTTGTGTGGTGTTTCTGATGGTCAATGTCACTGCTAAATACATATAAATCTACATTATACTGTAGTAGTAGATTTTCTCTTCCTTATGCTAAGTTTAGATGGATCAAAATGTGGTCCTTTTAGTCCCAGTGTAATAATGATCCAGTTGCTGCTTCTGCTGCAGCACTAGCCAGGTGATCCACAATGATACCAAGATCAGTGGTAGTAAAATGTATGAGACACCCAAGAGAAATAAAGGAATTGCATTTCCTAAGTAAATTATCCATCAGAATGAACAAAGCTATTTATTTTTTAACCCAGGTGGTATAGCAGTTAAGGTGTTAGATTGGGGCTGGAGACCCCGGTTCAAGCCCACTGTCAGGCACACAAGCTCTCTGGATGGCTGTGGTCGAGCTCCATTCTTTGAGCTCTAACTTCCTCATAGGAATGTTGTGTTAGAAAAATAGTTAGGTTTGCCATTTTGAGCTCCTGGAGGAAAAGCAAGATACAAATCGAATTAATAAGCCAAGTGGATAGCAGATTCAAGTGTTCAATATCATCTAAGGACAACAGGAGTTGATAAACCATACACAATATCTTATTGAAGAATCGTGTATGAGATATCCCAAGGCAATACTCTGATTCAAATTATCCGCATTTGTGGATTATTATTATTTTTTAAGTCAGACTGTAACCACTTTCTTGTAATTGCTAAAGAAACTACAGTCTTCCTAGGGGAGGACTTTATTACCACTGGAACCAGATGGCAATCCCAGTCATTCTCTTACAGTTAATTGTTTTTCTTTCTATTTAAATTGATTGTTTTACATTGGGTTGTTTGCCACTTGGGAAGCTATTGAATCTGACAGTAGAATAAAAACATTGGGGGGTGGGTGGATTTTCCAGCTGCAGCCTGTTTTGCCATGGCTATTAAAGAAAATGTCCCATACGGAGCAAGGAGAAAAGGAACTTAACATGAGATTACATGTTTAATTATAAACATGTTATGACCTTTCCCATTTTTTTGATTTTTGTCATAATTCTTGTTTAGTCCAAATACTTTCGAATGTTTCTATTTACCTTTCCCATTCTCCCTACTTGATTCTTCTGAGACAATGCCTAGTATGATTTTCAGGGCTACATAAATAAAACACCAGAGATTTGCTTTATTGGAAAAGCTTTTGCCCAAAGATTCATGTATACAACATTTTTTTAAAAAAATAAAAAAATGTAAAGTGCCTCATGATTTATTTTAATAGGAAATACTATAGATGTGCTTTAAATAAATAAATAAGTATACATTAAGACTTGGTATTGAAGATTGATGATCTTTTGTTGGAGCTTTTTATTGAAATAAAGCCACCTCTTTTAAAAAATTAATATGCCCTGCCAGGATAGCAAGCTATATTCTCTGTTCTCATTATTAGTTCTGTCGTGCTTGGCTTGAGATGAAACAACTTCAAATAGAAATACAAGATTTTTTTTTCTGTTTTTCTTTTCCAGAATGTCATGACACCTGCCTTTTTTATTTCCTTTACCCTGAAAGTCATTATATGGCATTAATCTCTGCACAACTACAATCGCCACCTTTTAGTCTTATTGCTTAATTACTGTAAGGTTGTCTGCTTTTTCTTGTTTTGCTTTCCCTTTTTGTATGACTGCATGTAAAATTTATCTTAATTTAGAACGGAAAGCTCTCGAAGATATAACAGATTCCATAAAGAAGCTAATTTTGAATGTCAAACATGGAGCTACTTGAAGGGCTTTCTGCTGAGACCAAGGCATTCTCTAAAGAAATTGGTACTTTTGGAAAAGACTATAGCAAGCTGCTCTTTAATGAATCAGAGGAGGCAGGATCCTCAGAGATGCCAAAGTAAACTGGAGATAATGAAGAAAGAAAGCAAGAAGATGCCAGCTGGAGAATGGTGGACTCCGTGGGATTTCCATTGGCTGAAAGGCTTTGCATGACACGTTGAAACTTCACTTCAAAAATCACACAGGGAGGATTCAATATGGGTCTGACTGGGTGAAATGCTGATTTAAAAAAAAGAAGAAGAAGAATTCTCTAGATGTTCAATGTTTGTTGTTGTTAACTCCCCAGACAATGCCTGATGCAACAACAAAAAACCCCACATCCCATGCTGTGCCTATCAATCTTGGGAGCCACAAAATTGGTGGGGTTATCCATTGACCCTGTTGTTTGCAAAGCTTTCAGGTATAAAAATATTTCACACACAGAAACATAAATGTAGAATTTTTCTAGAAAAGTGCTGCATGCAAAAATAGAAAAATGCATGCATGCAAAAATAAGCTTGTAACATGGTCATGAACTTCTGGAAAACCAATGATTGTTTCAGAATAGTAACTAGAAATAGACTTAAAACTCTAGCTCATTGATTTGTTTCTAAAAGCCTTGTTTTTATATCCATGGTTAAAAATCTGGCTGTTTCCACTGTAATCTTGGGATTTTTCATCTACAAGTAACATTTTTACATACTTACTTACTTACCATACTCTTCCTGGTTTAGATTTTAAAATAGGCCAAGTAACTTCCTGCAGGAGATTGTTATAAAATTCACAATATAATACGATATGGTCCACTGTTTCAGGATCAATGCCATTACAGGGACAAAATCTTTGAGAGAGAGGATTTTTTTAAAAAAATTACTATATTTACCATATTTTGATCACAACGTATTTAATCAGGCTTTTGAAAAGGCTATTATTTATCTTCTAAATTATAAAGTACTCAAATACTTAGGGAGTTGAAAAATATATGTATAATTAATTCCAAATGTTGCAAGTGAACATGATACTTTGGTTTTGGCCATTTATTTCTGTACTTAATTGTTCAATACTCTTTGTTATAATGAGTTGTGGGTGTCATTTCCCCAGAGAACCAATAACCAGGGTTAATGCCAATCTGACTAATCAGATAAAAAGCTGTATTTTTTAAAAACAAACAAACAAACAAATAAGATTATGATAGATTTTTTTCAGGTATAGAATCCTTAAGATCAAATATACTGTGAACTGGAGTTGTAAGTCTATTATGTAGTATATATTAAATATTTAACTTGTTAAACTGTCTTATCCAATAACAAGTTTAGATTATGTTTGTAACTTGTTTTGGGATACCCTGACTGTATAATAGAATTGATTGATAGTAACTAGAAACAAGTGGCAATGTTGTTTCCCAAATCTGACCTGTTTTTATTCCAATTTTTCTAGTTATAAAGAAACTTGTGAATCGAGATATGTTCTAATTGAACTGAAATTTTAATCCTCTGTGCTGACCAAACTCAAAACAATACAAGTGTTGCTAAGTTACATCTGCCTACTTTGTAAATATCAAAATGAATGAGACAGTTTGAATATATAACATAAAGACTCAAAGGGACATTTTGAAAGCAATTCACTCAAAACTTTACTCCTGAAGCCATAACTCTTAGGTTTTTCTTTCTTCCTTTTTTCTTTTTTTTTGGTCCCATTTATGAGAAATTGTGGGGTTTGATTAATGCTTATGTATAAAACAAAACAAAATAAAATTCTTACCCATTGTTGCCGATAACCCTGACTAATTTCCATTCTATCCCTCTTTTCTTGAATTATGCATTATTGTTGCTTTAGTGGGCCATGACAGCTCAGCTTTCTAGGGGCATATCATGAAGGCCTGTTCTTTGACATCTCGAATGCACAAACATCAATCATTCTACATCACTGCCAGAGACAAGTTTGTGATTAATGTGGGTTATGCTGTCTGCACGGTTGGGTTATTTTTCCAGCTAAATGCTACACTGCTCATCACAAAGCATAAAAAAATATTATCCCCCATTACTAGCTTATTATTGCAACATGGACCTTTTCTGGCAGCAATTCAGGCTGATGTTCAAGGGACCTTCTATAGTTTACCAAATGTTCATGAAATTCCTCAGTTGGTACATAATATTCCTCATTCAGCACTGAAACTCAATATTGTTTAACATATGGAGTGATTTCTGACTTGCAGATAGATTGTCATATTACTGCTACAGAAGGATGAGCTGAGTAAACATCTTCAAGAATGTATATGAAAACTTTGTGCATTCCAGTTGGACCAATACTAATGGAGTCATATGTTACTATCATTATGTACATCAGGGGTAAGTAAACGTATTTTGTTAAAGTCTAAGTTCCCTTAAAAGTAATCTCTCAGCAGTTACATGATGTCAACAAACAAAGTTAATGCCAACCCATGATCTTTCCCCTTTTTTTCTGTCAGTACCTTCTCACTTTGCTTCCCACACCATTCCAACCATACTGTATGAAGTGTTGATTACCTTACAAAAATGACTTCAGTCAAAACTTTCCATTTTTACATGACTGTGTGTGTATGTGTTTGAACATGTGCCTCCAAGTCAGTCTTGGCTTCTGTTGACTACATGGATGAATCTTTGCCATTTTCTTGGCAACATTTTTAGAAGTGATTTGCCATTACCTTCTTCCTAAGGGGCTGAAAGAGTATGACTGGCCCAAAGTGGGTAGACCTAGAATTCACAGTCTCCTGGCTTTTAGTGTAGTGTTCATACAGAGTCACATTTCCATAGTTTGCATTTATATAGAAAGAGGCACTCATCCGTTTTTCTTTTTTTTCCTTTCCCCCTTTTTAAAATTTTTCAGCCATCCAAGTTTGCAGATAGCTTATTAAGACTGATATCTCCTTATCATAATAATCCAAGATGAGCAAAAGATGAGCAAAAGAATCAGTGAAAACAGATAGACCTTCCTATTGAGTTCAAAAGGCTGAATACAGATTGCTGTGGCTAAGCTTGTATTTCTAAAGTTATACTCCCCCATTTAACACATCTTTAAAATGGGACAGTACTTAATGGACCTAGGGTGTTCTCAAAAATGCTATGCAGGCTCACATCTGGTTAATATTTAGATAGAAGACTAACAGAAAATCCCAAGACCATGAGACAGATGTTGAAACTGAAAAGGTAGTGGACAAATATAATGAACCATGACACTCATTTGTACCAAATAGGTTTAAAAAATGAAAGTTATATAAACGTATTAAATATATATCTACCTAATAATAATTGCATTAAATAACTTTATATAGAATTGTAATTATTTACTGTTAAAATCATATATTATAATCTTTTTACTTTTTTCTTTGTTGTATCTTTTTACTTCTTTTTTAAAAAAGCATTTTCTGTGTATTTGTTTTTCCTTTCTTTGACAATGTGTGTATTTTTCTCCTTCTTCTCCTTCTTCTTTCTCCCCCTCTTTCTCCTCCTNTCTCTCTTTCTCTCTCTCTCTCTCTCTGTTATTATTTTAAAAGCAAAAGAACTTTTTTTAAAATATTCCCCATGGGATAGTTCCACTGACAAGTTCCATTGCTATCTTCTATTTGCACATGATAGAGAAAAGGCTGTAGAAGATAAGCCAATGTGGAAGCTCAGAAGATGAGTCATAGAGTGGAACATTTTTCTGAAATAACCCAGGCTGCAGCTCCTACTGCTTAGGATTGCACATGGTTTCTGCCTGCCACTTTCTTTTTTGCTTTCAGGAGCAGCTCTGATGGGAGGATGTGAGACAGGACAGGATATATGACGAGTCACCTGGGGATGCATAAAATAAAACCCAAGGATGATAAGGCCTACTGGCTGCAAAATTGTCCACCTGCACTGGAATCCCCTAAATTGTTTCTAAGACCCTGAGAGACAAACCTACAAATCAGAAAGTCCCTAGATCAGATCTATCTTTTAACATGAGTTTACCAGCCAGCCTTAGGCAAATCAATCTCTTGCATCTCACAGCAACAGCTTCCCTTCTGTGATATGGAGATAATAGGCCAGGCCATTTGACAGGAGTGTCACAAGGATTATAACAGATCATGTGCTTTGTAACAGTCTAAAGCATATAAATGTTAAGAATGGCACTGAAGTTCCATGTTCTAAGGATAGTATTATTTCACAGTGCAAACACAGATAAAATGGCAGGAGCTTTCTCTATCTATAATTGTATTATTTTGCAGTTACTGCATTCACATTGCCATTATTCTGAGTCCTTTACAGGTAATTCCTTACTACACTGAGAGAAGACAAGCAAATAGGGCCAAATTTATTGGCTCAATACCTCAGTCTAAATGAATTGTAACCTACTGCAAGATTCCTGGGTAGTAGTTAGACTATATATTTTAAATAAAGAAAATGTGAGAGGCTGCTTCATCCACAGACAGTATCTTTTCTGCAACAAATCTCAAAGGCTATGTGATGTGCAGACAATTGTTTCTGTAAGCTGTAAGCTCCTCCTTCTAATCAAGAGTCTTGATTAAAACAAAGTATCTGATGACNCATCTGTTTGTTTATATAATTTGTATATGCCACCCCTTAAAATAACTCTAGTTTATCATTTCATTTCATAGCAGTAAACCAAGGAATGATTCCAGTAAAGGAGAATGTTTGTAGCTCAGGGTTGAAATGACGGGTTCTTAGTGCTCTCTGAGTTTATTTGCTTTCTTGCAGACCTTTCATTACCCAAACTAGGTAACATCATCAGTGCTAGTAAGGAGTGTTGTTTGCTGTCATTTTGTGGTGTCTTGCCTGTCTGTGTGGGTGGGAATAATCTTAGAGATTCTTTGGTTGAGCTGTTTACTGATGGCTCTTTGGTAGTTTCTGGGATATTGCTTACTTGATTGTTGGTCTGAAGTTAACCTTGGAGTTTATCTATGCTGACCTCAATGCTAATTACTAGTGGAGAGGTTCTGGAGTCTTTTTCTCTTTTGGGCTGGCTGAGTGTCTCTTTTGCTTAGTAGGGAATGGATTCACCACTGTTGTAGTTCTATAAGAAAACCCTTTATAGCCATGATGGCGAACCTATGGCACGCGTGCCACACGTGGTACTCAGAGCCATTTGTGCTGGCACGTAAGCCGCAGGCAAACTTAGCTCACTGCGCATGCCCGCGCCTCACAGCTGATTTTTTTCAGTTGGTTTGAGGCCTTTTTGGCCTCCCAGAGGCTTGGAAAAAGTCTCTGCAAGGCTTCTCAGGCTGAATTATAGGCCCGTTTCGTCACTTCCTATAATACCAGATGGCCCAAAAAGGCCTCAAACCAGCTGAAAAATCAGCTGTGAGGTGTAGTGCAGGTAAGGGAGTGGGGTTGGGGATTGTGCACACATGCGCAGGGGGTGT
>AZIM01002171.1:104594-114938 GCA_000516915.1 Ophiophagus hannah
CCCTCCCTCCCTCCCTCCCTCCCTCCTATTGCTGGGTCTATACTGAGTGCATTTTTCATAATTATTTAAATCTCATTGCATTAGAATTTAAAAGATATTAATTGTCACCTTCGTTTTGGGATACTTTTGGAAACTTTACATCATAACTCTCTTAATTTTCCCATTGGTCTGTAAAAGGATAAGACTAACATTACACATCACTTTTCTACTTAAACATTTGTACAAAGATTTGCATGAGGGGAACTAAGAAAGAGAATACAGACACTGACATCTTGTGACTGACAGAAGAAATGCTATGCTATATTTGGACCAAGCAGCAGGGGCATTTTAAAAATGATAATAATAAAAAAGCTTTTGGATGGGTTAATCTTTTTGCCTTCTGAATTCTATGTTCAGTGGCTGTGCCATTGTTTTAAAAACAATATTAAGTTCCTTCTTGTGAGCAATTTGACAGAAAAGCTGGAAAATGTTTTAACGAATAAATACTTGTCTATGTGGAAGGGGAAAAATCAAATTTGCTAAAAAATCATATCTATATATCTCCATCAGAAATTTTGGTTCCTGGCATGAAGCAGTTCTAATTATTAAGGCAATTCTCATGCAGATGTGATTACTATTTTTTTACTTATTACCTAGAGCTCATAATAACCATCAATTTTTACATAGCCTTATCTTCTTGTCATAAAGGAGCACATACATCAGAGTAGCCAAGAAAGACCAATAAACATTAAAATTCAATGAAACATTCATAATTAAAAAAATAAAATAAATGACAATTTGAGTTGGGAATTGATACGTATGTGTGTTATATTCAATAAACAGTTGCCAAACTCTTTTCAAGTGCTCAAAGTTTTTATTTGTCTTTTGTATTATTATAGAGGTGAACATTTTAGAGGAATAAGCAAAGAATGTCAGAGATTATAAATGAAAAGTAGTAATGGAAATTCTCTTCTACTGTTTCCCTGGGAGAGACCAGTAGAAATTTGCACACACAAACACAAGCAGAGACCTAAAGACACACAACTATCCATGCTGGATCTCAGTAAATAATTCTTAAGATCAGTCTCTTCCTCATATTATTCTGATTTAATCCTCCCATAGTTCCTTTTTACCTCATTGGATTTAAGAACTAATTTAAGAATTAATTCTTATTGTGATCATATGTGGAAAAAAGAGAGTTAAAGATAGATGCCTACCTTCTCTCTATAGAATTGCAATTTAAGTGAACAAGAAGGTCCAGGTCTCTCCACAATCTATTTTTAATTTTCTTAAAGCAATACTCTTCAAAGTTCTGTAAGGGAAATGTTTTTTCTAATAAGAACTTTTAAGTATATTGCATTTCAGCCCTTGGATGAAAAGCCATCCATCTGTGATTTTCATTCTTTGCTTAATCGTGGCACTGACTGAACCCTTACTAAATGAGAAATGATCAAATGTTCACTTATATCCCAGCAAGTTGCTGCCAAAATATGTCACTAAATAGCAATCCATCTGGATTCTGATTAATTCCAGCCCTGAGCCATTGCTCTTAGGTCATACTTTTCAAGTTGGTTCTTACCACTCACCAATAAAGGGCAATTATGTTTTGACAGAAAAACTGTTCCATTCTAACATGTAATGCTCCACATTATGGAAATGATTTTGTGGAATTATAGCCATTAGTTTATTCACCAAATTTAGACCATTATAATTTACCCAGTCAAGGTGAAAAATAAGCAATTTCTATAAGCTTTACACAGATTCAAAGGTTGCCCTGTCATGACTCACTGAGAAGCAAGAATTTTCTAATTTCTGTAGCCGCTATCGACCTATTGGGAATGACTGGGCAAGTTGCATTCCAATGAAAAAGAAGGTCCATCTGTAAAATCCTAGTTTTCTTCATCCTAACCATGCTTCGTGTCTAAGTATAAACATATGTTACGAACAACCAAAGGTGAAGGCTGTCAGCTCTATAACTAGTTTTGTTTGACGTTTGTGATTATGGCCATTATTTGTCTCCATGGAGACATTGGTAGATCATGGGGATGACATGAGAGTATGTAGTATCCATAAAAACGCATTAAATGCATTAAAATGCATTCATGCTTAGAATTTGTCTTTGTAAGAGGAACCACAAATGTGCACTTTGAGAACTCTTACATTACCAATAGAGTTTTTAGGATATGGGGTGGTATAACTCTTTGTTGTGAGACAATTTATCTTCTTATGATAGTACAAATTAGGGGTTGCTACCTTCTCTTCAGAGTATGCTGCCATAATTTATTGAATAAGTTACTGTTTTAATTCCACATAGTATATATATTAATACAGCAATGGGGAAAAATATACTGAGCCAGATTGGTCTAGTGATGAAGGCACCCAGGCCAGAAACTAGAAGACCATGAGTTTGAATCCCTTCTTAGGCATGAAAGTCAGTTCAGTGACTTAGGACCAGTCACTTTCTCTCAAACCAACCACCTCACAGGGTGGTGGTTATGGGGAGGAGGAAGGAACATTAGGTATGTTTGTTGCCTTGAGTCACTTATAAAAGTAATAAAGGTATGATAAAAAACACATATCTGATGACAAGTAGAAGAAAAAGGAATCATATGAAGAATGGGCAGGTAGTCCTGTGTAGCTAACTTGCTTCCCCATCCTGAATCCCTTGATTCATGTGGAATACTGAATTCTGTTTAGGACAGGACTGTATACTATTATCTGTTTGAATTATTGCAACACATTCAGTGGGCCTGTTTTCATTTTAATTTAAGCAGGGAAGAGACTTTCTAAACAATCAAAGCCCACAACATTAATCTGATGAAGTATGGTGACTAGGTCAGTATACCATCATTTTTGATGGGGTGAAGGCAAATTTCCCCCCACTCCGTTCCCCCCTGGTTGGCATTAGATGCCACGATCATGTATGTCTATTTTAGGGGCACTTGCTTGCAGGTGCGATGGCTGAGTGGTTAAACATGCTGAGCTTGTCAGCTGTAAAACTGACAGCTCAGGTTTGAGACCCAAGCACCCCATGACAGGTTGAGCTCCTGTTACTTGCCCATGTAGCAGTTCAAAAGCATGCAAGGGCGAGTAGATAAGTAGGTACCATTTCGGTGGGAAGGTAACAGCATTCCATGTGCCTCGGCATACAGTCATGCACGTGACCATGGAAAACATCTTTGGACAATGCTGGTTCCCTCAGCTAAGAAAAGGAGATGAGCACCTCCCCCTAGAGTCAGATATGACTGGGCAGGGGAAACCTTTACATTTAGCACTTGCCCAGGTTTAGAAATCCACTCTTGCACACATGCTTTTCATGGCTGTTCCTTGCCTTCTATAAGCCATAATGAGAGAAATTATTTCATTTCATTTATTTGGATTTATATGCCGCCCCATCTCCCGAAAGACTCAGGGCGGCTCACATAAAAATATATAATGTACAAATATTTTTAAAAGTATTAAACCCAATCCAAATAAACGGTAAAATCCCACGCTAAAATATCCANTCTCCCGAAAGACTCAGGGCGGCTCACATAAAAATATATAATGTACAAATATTTTTAAAAGTATTAAACCCAATCCAAATAAACGGTAAAATCCCACGCTAAAATATCCAATTAAAATTATCATTCTCTGCTGGTACAGTGTGTGAAATTTATCTGGACCAAGGTTAACGCAAACGGGACCCAAGTGTCATGGCAGTTCTGACTCTCTGAGGAGGTTACTTTAGAGGAGGCATGTCCAATCCACGGTGATTTTCAGCCAGTAACTCTCTCTCTCAACCCATGATGTCAGCAACAAGCTGGTCAGTCAATTCCTGTTACAACCAAATATTCAATACCCTGAAAAAAGCGGACTCTGCTCTTGAGGGAAAATGATAGAAATAAAAACAAATCTATATTTTGCTATGCACAATAACCACAAAACTAAACTGAAAATTTGTTTGGCTTTATTTCATTGCTTTGTTTATAAGGCAGGATGGTAGCAAAATGAAGCTTAGAGCTATTATTATGACCTTTTATAGTATCCTATTCATGCCACTAGTGAACCATTTTATTGTCTTTTCTTTTGTAAGAATAAAGTTAAGAGGCACCATTTCAAACTGCTCGTAATTAAAATAAACCTTTGAAGTTTTCACTTACCTGGAAGTCAGTCCCTGTGAAACTCAAAGGGCTTACTAATTTGCTAGTAGACATGTACAGAATTACAGTGTAAATAGAGTATATTTTTAAAAGGAAGGTAAAACTGAAAAAAATAATGAACGGTACATTGAGAAAAATGTTTAAAAACAAAAAAGACAAATCATTTTATAATCTTCTTTCAAAGTCATAATTCAGAAATTATAGTCACTTTCGGCTGTTATTTCTCAAAATATCTTGGATAGCACTTGAATTTACATAAATGATCCTTTTCCTGGTGCAAAAATCAGGAGATCAGAGACAGACTCATAATTTGAGGTGATGGTTCAATTTGGCCCAAAGGTTGCATAACCTCGTTTCAAAGTCAAGCTTTAAGAACAATGTCTTCCTTAACGAGGTGAAAAAGGATTCACAATCTTCATTGAAATGTAGTTCTGCAAAAATAAAAAGAAGCCATAATGAATTCTTCACATTTAAACAGGCATGGCAGTTTTTAATTCACAAGTGTTCAACTAAAATCATTGCAAAATCATTTAAAGAAAAAACATGCCTATAGTGTCAATCATCTCCTTCGTATATGGAATTCCTTTTTGGCTCACAGCTTAGGTTCAAAAAGTTCCTGCTTTGGCGACGCATTTCAGAGCAATGTATATAAATATTGTGGCAAGGAAGTGATCTTTTACATGATCTTGACACAGTGCTACAATAATTAGTGATTAATCTACTTACTGTTATAGATGGTCCATGGCTTACAACTGGTAGCTTAGTGACTGTTCATAGTTACAATAACTCCCCCCCAAGATACCTAAAGCCCAATGACTGCCCCCTCTAGATCATGTGGTTGCATTTCAGGGGTGTGACACCCGGCCTGTATTTACGGTCATCTGCAGCGTCCTGTCACATGATCACGTTTACTTCTTGTTTTCAGCAAAAACTCCCCATATTGAACAATGGGTTTGCTTAACATCCATAGGAAAAAACATTTGTAAAACTGGATGGAAAGTTGAGGATTATCAATTTTACAGAATCATAGACATTCTAATTATTCTATTTACTATAAGTCTAAATAGCCTAATTTCTGTTAGCTCTAGGAAAAAAGGCTACGGCAAACCAAGAAAACTGCAGGAAGTCTCTGAAAATAGGACAATTGAACAAAAGAAAAAAAATCACTAAAATATCTTATACTTTGAACATATAGAAAACAATTACCTAATTAAAACAACAATGAATTGATTTAGATTTTAATCCATTTAACGATACTCATTTTGCTTAGTAAAATTGAAAACATTTAACTTTCCATCAATGCCTATTGAAACCAAGAAGGAATGTTTGTCTGTGCACAAGTGTATAACCTGATTATCAACCTAACTAACTTGAAACTAAAAAGATATAAACAAAAAATACATACTGGCAAGGAATATAGGAGGATTGCTACAAATAAAAGCACAATCAGCAGGATGATGATGCCAATGAAGACCCACTTAAATCTCCGCCACACAATGAATTTCATGGTCTTGCATGGATTTGTGAACCAAAGGAAGGACGTTTCTGGTCGGCTGTGGAAGGAAAAAAGACCCAGTTGGTGCATGGCTTTTACATGGTTGACTATGTGTGCAGAAATCCTAACTTTAAGAATCTAGCATAAATACTATGAATACTATTACTGATTTGTTGAAGATTAAGAATCCTATATAGATATTAATGCCATATAATATGTAATAAGAGGCACAGGGAGTCCTTGTTAATGATCCTAATTGAGATGGGCAGTTCTGTCGCTAAGAGAAGTAGTTGCTAAATGGGAAATCGGGCATTTGCAAATGTGCTTTCTGGTTAGCAAAGAGACAAGACAACTCAGTTTGACCTTTGTTTGCCTCCTAGCTACTCCTCTGTCCTTTGGAATGTTCAAGTGCCAGTTTATTGCCATGTACACACTGAAAGCAATGCAGTGACACAACCCCTCCGCCAAGCTTTGGGATGGGAGATGTGGGTGTACTATGCAAATAACTTATAGTACTCTTGAAATCCCCTTTTCTCCAGTCTCTCCACTCTGTGCACAGGTGTATGGGGGAAAAAAAGCAACTTATACCGATAGGTAATCTCTCCTTTGTCTGACCTTTTCCTGCTACTGGTATGATCACATTATTTTCAGTGTGTAGAAGAGCAAATATCTTATTCTCTTGAAATCTCTCTCTTAGCAGGAGGATTGGAGGATCAGGCAAATGAGAGACTATCTGCAGAAATTGCTTCCTCCCTCCCCAACACAGAGCAGAGATTTTGGAGAAGAAGAAATTTCAAGAGAGTAAGTTGTTTGCATAGGATGCATTGGGCTACATTGCATCTGGTGTGTAGAAGAGCAATCAGCTTACTCTTGCAAGCCCCCTCCTATTCAATCTCTCTGTTCTATAAGGTGGGGGAACAAAGAGGTCAGGCAGAGGACAACACGTACTGACTATAATATTGATTCTGTGACTAATGGACCCTGCTAAGCCATGAACGGTCATAACTGGGCTGTAAAGTTATTTTTTCAGTACCATTATAACTTCAAAGGGTCACTGAATCAGTAAGTGAGCACTACCTGCATATTTGTGTAAATGTTCATATTTCCAGTTTATTTCTATCCCTCTCATCTTCAAATATCCACGACTGTTTCTATTACAGTTCTTAAAAGTAAGGTTTGCACAATAGTGTGCTTGGCACAAATTCCCTTGCTCCTAAACATATTTGTCTCGAAGAAAAGACTGATGATTGGAGGAGAAAGAGCTGCATGACATGACTATCAAATGATCATGTCAATGTAATTTTTCAAGTTACAGATAAGAAGTTGTGTAATATAGAAATGAATTCCAATGTCTCCATTAACGCCAAACCTTTGGGCTAGACTATGCATTAAAACAAAGGCCACTGGACCACTAAGAGTCAACTAAACATGTGTTCTCATTGAAATGATTCTCGTTTTAGAATAGAATAGAATTTGTCTTCAGTGCATAAGCTCTCAGTGTACATAAAAGCTATAAGTGATAAATCATGATCATAGTCATCATAAAAATGCATTCATCATAAATCATAAGATACAACACTTAGTGATAGTCATAGNNTACTAAATAAGCAATCAACATAAATCATATTAGGAAACTAAATAAAACAATATAAATTGTAAAGAAACAAGCAACAAAGTTATAATCCTAAGTAGAAAAGGAGATAGGTAATAGGAAAGATGCAAAGAATAATAGTAATACAGCCTTACTAAATAGGTTGACAGTGTTGTGGGAATTAGTTGTGTAGCAGCATGATGGCATGGGAGGGGGAAATTGTCCTTGTGTCTAGTTGTTCTGGTGTGCAATGCCCTATAGCAGGGCTGTCAAACTCCCAGCCCACAGGCCAGATGCTGGCCACGCCCATGTCTGGTTTAGGGAAGGGGGGAAAACTCTCAATACGTCACATGATGCCACTGTGAGAGCATGAGTTTGACACCCCTGCCCTATAGCGTTGTTTTGAGGGTTGAAGTTGAAAATTTATGTCTAGGATGTGAGGGGTCTGTAGATTTTCACAGCCCTCTTTTTGACTCATGCAGCATATAGTTCCTCAATGGAAGGCAGGTTGGTAGCAATTGTTTTTTTCTGCAGTTCTAATTATCCATTGAAGTCTGTGCCTATCTTGTTTGGTTGCAGAGCCAAACCAGACAGTTATAGAGGCGCAGATGATAGACTCAATAATTCCTCTGTAAACCTTTAAGTTTCCATGGACTTGACATTGTCAAGGTATCCCCAATACTTAAACCACCATATCAACATGTTGAGAGCCAATCTACAAGATATTAACCCTAAAATAAAAAATGGAACATATCTTACTTTGGCATGTCTAGTTTGGGGTTCATATTAGGTTCATCTCTTCCTTTACCAGCTGGTCGTTCCTCAATGTCTTTTTCACCAAGGACTTCCAGAGTCATTTCAACTTTACCCTTTAAATAAATAAAAATATTATCAAGAACTTTATAGTGTTGCAGCTTAATGTTTTTTATTCATGATGTTCAGTGAACAGATTTCAATCCCATCCTGAAATGTGATTCAGTGCAGAGTGAATCTCAACTTCAGCAGCTTTAAAATGTGTGGATTAGTTCCCAGAATTCCTCAACCAGATTCTCCCCAGGAAAATCCCCCAACCCACCAAGCAAAAATCACATTCAGATTTTGTGACATAAGGGTATGCTTTGTGTGCATTAGTTGCACTGATTTTCACTGCATATTGGTACTTCTTGGAATTTATCTTCATAATCAATTCAATCAGTTATTAAACAAATTGTGGATTCTGTCAGGGTCTATTGTGGAGGAGTCAAAGAAATGGAGTGGATTCTATAAAGCAAAATTTAATGATGAGCTTATGTAAATAGTTTGTAATTATAAATCTCAAGATAAATGAAATGAAAAATCCCATGGAAGGTGCTTCCAAGTATAAGACTGTCATTTACTTAATTACTTACTAAATATTGTGTGCAGTACTTCTCTTCAAAAACAATTTAAATCTTTTGTGAGGAAGAAGGGTAGTTAAAGTTTGAGAAGCAAAATGAAAGGGTCTAGGACAACTCGTCCCAATTGTCTCACCATGGTTGACTCACCCCAGCCAACGCACCGCAGCCAAATTGCCATGGAACAACTCGCCATGGGACAATTCAATGTGGGATAACTCAGGAGAGAGACAAGTGAACTGTAGCAGCAGGCCTTGTTTTGCTTTGGATTTGAACCCGAGCACTTCTAACTTGAGAAGGCTCATACCAAGACTTGTCCCTCTCTTGAGTTATCCTACAGTGAATTGTCCCATAGCGAGTTGGCCATGGCGAGTTGTCCTATGGTCTGTTAGCTATGGCAAGTCGGCTGAGGAAGTTGGCCATGGCGATTTGTCCCATTCCGAAACAAAAACCCAAGCATTAAGGAGTATTAACAGAACCTTACAGCCAAAACACGGGAGCCATCTTTTTCAACATAGCACGGCCACCACCCCCTCATGGATTTTTGTTCAAAGAGTGAAGCAGTCTTAACATTCTTCATCACGTTCATTGGCTTGTGCTCTGGAATCATGTCTAAACTGCACTTTTGTGAAACCTTTGCCGGCACCACTGCGTTGTGCAAATCAAGTTCAACAAAACCTAAAGGGAAAGCGAAAGGGCAGAGAAAGAGAACATCATTATTTTCTCACACACAGAACGTTAGGATATAACCATCCCCATCCTGAAATACTTTATACATACCCAGATAATCATCCAAAGAAAATTTATCATTATCCCATATCTGAATAAGCAGCTTGGGTGGAATTCTGAATTCGGTATTGTCAAGACTCCAGAAGTGTTCCTAAGAACCAAAATCAGAACAGAAGGAGACTAAGCAAGGAATTTATAATGAATTTCCCTCATCATCTTTTGCAAAAGTGCTTTTAGCATCACCCATTCTACCACTTTCTATCAGCAGCATTTCAGTTCTGCCTGAGGAAAATCTACAGAGATTAAAAGGATCAATTAGCTTCAGTTCTTTGCGTACATTAGAAGCCAGTGATACCCTTGACCACTGAAAGCTGGTTAAATAGTTCGTATTCAAGGAACATACGCATAAACTAGATTCAGTTAATCTTGTACAAAAAAATCTTTGCCAACTTATTTTTTCTCCTGTGAACTTAAGACAATGCTACATGAGCCTGGGAAAAGATAGATCTGTTTTAAGGAGTTGCAGATAGCTGCTTCATGTGTGACTCTTTTTGCCTTCTAGTTTAAGTATGGAATTGTCCACTGTTAGGGATTAGTAGCAATTCCATGATTTGCATTTGGTAAATCACTAACAATCTGTATTGAACTATCCCACCTGTGCTGGCAGGGGATGCATCCTGCGGGCCCCATCGGCCCAAAAATTCTGGCGGACAGGGTCCAGGAGGAGGTCCTTCTCTGCCACTGCACCTGCCCTGTGGAACATCTTGCCCACCCCCATTGTGAGGTCAGCCTTAACACCCCCCTCCCTACCCTTCCACAAGAATCTAAAGACCTGGCTCTGCCAGCTAGCTTGGGGCTCCAACGGGGGAACATCACAGTAGCTGATTAACAATAGATCTCACCCCCCCACAAACATCCTGCTCCCCCAGCCTCCACATCTTTAAATGGATTGCAGTATTTGGCTTGTTTTAACTTATTTATTGTGTGTGTGTGTGTGTGTGTATGATATGTATGTATGTATGTGTATATATATAT
>AZIM01002172.1:78560-94149 GCA_000516915.1 Ophiophagus hannah
ATTGCTTTTTTATGGTTGTACGCCGCCCCGAGTCCTTCGGGAGATGGGGCGGCTTAGAATTCCAATAAAACTGAAACTGAAACTGAAACTCCTCTGCCTCTTCCAGCCTTGTCACCCTGCACTCTGCCTGCCCTGCCATTCTGCCAGCCTTGCCATCTTGTGCTTGCTGGCCCTGTGGGCCCTGCTGCCTCCAGCTGTCTTTAACCTCTGCCTGCCTCTGCTGAGGAGTTACACTTGGCCCGGCCATCTGCAAGACAATTGCTGGCTGTGCTGGCTCAGCCTTCTCCCTGGGGCTGAGCCTGCCATTCTCTGAATTGCACCGGGCTGCTCTCATGNNNCCTTCTCCCTGGGGCTGAGCCTGCCATTCTCTGAATTGCACAGGGCTGCTCTCATGATGGTTTGGAAGGACTCTGAAGCTTTCTGAAGACTTTTCAAAGCATTGCAAGAAGGGCCCGTGCACTTTGGGAGAATGGCAGGTATGGCCTTCTCACAAGGCTTCAGAAGCGTCAGAAGAAGTCTTCCACAGCAACATGAGAATGGCCTGTGCAATTTGAAAAACTGTACAAGAAGCTTTGAGAAGGCCTGGCATGGCCAGCAGCTGACTCACATAAAGCCAAGCCAACTGTGCCTCTTAAACAGCAGGAAAAATATGGCGAAGGTCAGCTAGGGCTGGCAGGGCCAGCAACAGAGGGCGCTACAGTTGCAGGGTTTGCAGAGTCACACAGCCAGCGGAACATAGGGCAATGGTGGCAGCTGGGGCTTTGCACTGTAGCACTTGGGGTGGCACTTCTCGGTGGCACCAGAAGCACCAGGGATGAAGTAGAGCATCAAGAATGGTGGCAACCAGCTGAGATTGCTAAAAGCCTGGGCCTCATCACCCCGCCCATGGTGCCAAGGAATACAGCCAAAAGGACAAAATTGTGGAGAGTGGGATGGGGAGGTAAGCAGGTGTAGGGAACTGAAGCACCTGCAGTTATAAGTGAAGGTGACTGCCAAGCCTCTGAATTTTGACCATGTGACCCTGAGGGTGATGTAAATGGCCATAACTTTTGGACCAGGCATAAGTACCATTCGTTCAGCAGCCCTGTAACCTCGAATGGTGGCTGAACAAATGTTGTAACTCAAGGGACTGCCTGTAATCCAAAAGATAGAATCTTCCTTTTTTGTCTTGCAAATCTCTTTACTGATTACATAAGACGCTAGCATGCCAAATCAGGATAGTCATGTTTTACCTTTCATGATGTTATTCACCATCTTAATGAAATTCATCTATTAATTGTTTTAGAGTAACGTTCTATTGTTCTAGTTCATTCTCACTGCTGCCTCAAAGATGCAATTTCAATATGCATTGAGAAAGCAACATTATATTAGTTTGTTATTTTACTTCTCCCTTGCTGACTCTTACTGTCTCTTTCTAGGACCAAATGGAAGGCAGATTTAGGAATATCATGTTTTGTATCTACTTTGCACTGATCCTTATTGAGTTTATTCTTTCGTGTTTCCAAGAAAAGCCTCCGTTCTTTTCTCCTGTGAATTTAGATCCGGTAAGTAAATTTTTGGCTTTCCCCCCTAGATTTTCATGAGTGATGAATAGTTGGTTTGTTCATGCCAGTTTTGTTTTCCTGCGATGCTTGTCAAAACCTATCTTCCCTCCCAACTTTGTGTAGGCTGCATCTTATACTAATTGGGAGATGGTAGCCTATGATCTTGGCCCCACTTCTTGCTTTTGAAATCTTAGTTTTGCAGCTGCTTGAGCCCCCAGGCAGATTTGCTAAAACTCAGTGCCATGGTTTCCTGCTATTTTTAATCAAAAAATACAATGACTGTGCTGTGTAAACTCTAGAATGATTTAAAATACTTTTATAAAAACAAAGAACTATTACCAAACAGAAAAGAGAGAGAGAGAGAAAAACACCAACAGCATGAGGGGGTTCCATGCATTTTATACCCTCCCCTTCAGTGTAAATCATTGCCTGCTAATGTGATCTCATTCTCTGTTCTTGAAAACTGTGAAATGTAGCCTCTGGCTGCCAAAAGATCACACAGCCCAGTCACAGTTTATTGCTCTGTTTCTAGCCAGTATTAGAGTGAAGTTTGCCTCTCAGCAATCACTAATGAGAACCCCCCTGTAATAAAACTCACAACATTTATTTTCCTTTGACTACCAATAACCCTTATTGACCATTCAGATGCAAGAAAGGAATGAGGCTGGGACTAGCTGCCAGCTCATTCTGAAGACAGAAGGCAGGTTGTAGAGACTGGCTATCTTCATTTTTATGAGCTTTCTGTGAAGATAGGGTCTGCATCTAATTAAAGATGGATTAATTTCGCTGCAACGCTCCTTGCAAAAACAAAAAACAAAAAGCACCCAACCACAGGGAAACTGTAGCAGGAGTTTGCATGGCTGATCTAGGAGTGAACATGTTTAGTTTCTGCAGAAAGGGTAATTAGCAAGGAAAATCGGTAAATAGCATCTGTGCAGTTTGTTTACAGAAATGCTTATCTTTGTTTAATGAGATTCACTGCAAACCATATAAAATCCCCAGGGCAGAATGTTGACTTGGAGAACAAAGAGCTAATCCATTTTGGTTCAAGAGGACTTCTACTCACCCATGAGGAATTCCCTTTTCCTTTCTCCTTATTATATATTCCTACATTTTTTTTCCCAAGAAATTTCCCATTTCTTGGGAGCAGGTTTTGAAAACACAGGGACTCACAGAGAACAGAGAATCTGATCCATCCCCAGTGTCCATTCTGCTGGTAGTTACACTTCATGAAATATAATTTAGAAAGCAGCAAAAGTCAGGTATATTTTATAGCTCCTCTTTGAACGGTATATGGATGTGTAGAAAATATTAGGCCAATCAAACATTATTTCCATATTCCCTAAAAAGCTGTGCAAGGACTAAGTGCAGAATGTTTTCTTTTACTCTGTCCCTCCTGGCCTTAATAAAGTCTCCTGGAAGCTGTTCGGAGAAGTTCCTTATCCTCAGATACAAGACTCTTCTGTGTTTCCTAAGACAGGCATAGCAGAACTAGACTTCCACTCTTTGTTTTGGGTGGTTGATAGTAGAAGTTGTGATTTGGAACCCAACCATTGCATTCAACCGCAGCTCAGGATTCAGGGTGAGGGAACTGGAAGTTGGAGGTGAATCCTTCATTTCATACATCGATTCATTTCATACATATTTACATTCAAATTATTTTGAATGTGTAATGTGACCTTTCATGGCAAGTTTAGTTAAAAAAATAACTTTGACTTTTTGTTTGTGTTTTGTTTTCCTCTTAATCTCTCCAAAATTTGTCATAGAATCCCTGCCCAGAATTAAATTCTGGTTTTCTTTCAAGGATAACATTTTGGTGGTTCACAAGGTAAGCATGGTTTTTCACATTTTATTGTGCTCTTTGATATTACTGGAGAAGTGCCAGTTGAAAAGCTATCCTTTGTGCTCTTGGTGATCCAGCTACATTCCTATATAGAAGTACTGTTTTGCATACCACTCTTTCACATTTCATGCCCTTTCCTCCTTTTGCTAGAAGTTATATGTTGGTAGGGTATTGGTGAGAGCCAGTTTAGTATTGTGGCCAGAAACCAGGAAAGCCCGTGAATGTTAGTCCTGCCTTAGGCATTATTAAAATTGGCAACCTTTAAACCAGTTTTTCAGTTTCAAACACAATGGTGCAACCTGGATTAATCTTATAAGCCCCCTACAAGACCCTAACTTATAGAAAATTACACACACACACACACACACACACTAAAAGAACAGAACATGCAAAGTAAATGATAGACAAACAAAAACAAAGTAGCTTTGGTATGGTGCTGAAGGTTTAAGACTAGGGAGACAAATTCAGGTTTACCTCAAAAATCTCCGAAGTGAATTCAGGCCAGATGCTCGCTCTCTCACTCGCTCGTTCGCTTGCTTGCTTGCTTGCTTGCTTGCTCAGACCAGCCTATTTTCAGGAGTATGCTCTTATGGGGATAAAATGAAGGGGAATCCCATTCTTTTGAAGGAATGGTGAGGTGTACATCTAATAAAAAAATGGACAACTTGTTCAAAGAACTGTATTTGGGAGATGAGACAAGAGACTGATTTTTTTAGAGGCTGTTTTGTATACTACTACTGTGCAAAGCAAACTACAAGGCATGAGGGGACAACCCTTCTGGATCTGGAGGCCAGGAAACAGCTGCTCGAATAAGGCTCAGCATGGCTGCTTCAAAGCCCTCCTGAATTTTTCACCAGTTGTCCCAGTAGAGGTCTGTTCTAGGTATGCCCAGGTTTACCCAGGAGACTTCAGTGGAATCTTGAAACAGCCTCAATGAGCCTTTTTTTAAAATCAGGGAGCACACTCATTTGCGAGTGAAATATTTCATGGGATGACTTGCAGAGCTCTATCAAATATTGTTACTGCTGTAGAAGGGGAGAAATGGATTATTATGCTGGATAAAACCCTGGGCTTTCCCTTTGAATAAACCAACTTTGATGACCTTCCTGTAGTTACAACCAATCCATGTTTTTTTTTTTGCTACATGCTCAGTTAAATACATGAAAACCCTTGCAAACCATTAGTATGTTGAGAGATAATCCTCCTCCCTCTTAAATTTACCACATTGTTGATTTGCACTGTGAACTGACCAATGTTCTGCATATTCCTTCCCCATATACTAGAAGCAAATGACATTGGACAAGGGTGAGAAAATTTGCAGCAGATGGATAAATTATTAGGACTGTGCAAAATGTTTGAAAAATGAATTTTGCAATGCCTTTAC
Organism: Ophiophagus hannah; assembly: GCA_000516915.1. Lineage (NCBI taxonomy): Eukaryota > Metazoa > Chordata > Lepidosauria > Squamata > Elapidae > Ophiophagus > Ophiophagus hannah. The sequence goes on from AZIM01002172.1 coordinate 83,332, forward strand.
AACTTTTGAAAGCAGCCGCATCCCTGAAGAGCTCACAAACGGCCCATGGGGCCTTCTCATTACAATATTGTACACACAGAGACAACTAGGATAACATTGGAAGCAGCTCTGTGAGCCTTGCAAGAGATAAACTGCTTTGGCATTTTGAAGAGAGGGGCTTTGTTGCTTATTAACGTGCATTGTGGAATAGTTCTTTCAAATGCTTTACATGCTCTGTAAGTTTGCCCTTGGAGTAGTGGAGAGAGAAATTAAGATAAATGCCTGCTGTCAGTGGAAATATTTGCCCATTTAATGTACAAAAAGGTTGTTTGTCCAGACTGACTCAGAGTTATTAATGTGCTTTTGTTACTGTTGTCTAGTTTAGCAATACAAGGCTATAAGAACCCTCTTGAAGATAAAGATTTATGGTCTCTGAATGCTGATGATAAATCTGAAGTGATAGTCCAAAACCTCCAGAAAGAGTGGGACAAACAAAAACAACGTGGGAAATTGTAAGTTTGTTTTGTTTTTGTTTGTTTGTTTTTGTTTTAAAGTCATTTCTGTACTTCTGTTTTTATGAATAATTAAATACAGGGTATTTCTGTATGGTAGCCTAAGCCACTTGTCACCATGCAACTCCCAACATGCTGTGGGTTGATAGCAGGATTGGGATATTGCTCAGTTCATACTAAGGCCAATGCAGGACCTGATAGGTCATTCCCCTGTTTTTGGTCCTTCCCATCTATGCAGGGAAGTTATTAGATGGTCATGGAATGAAAAAGCCTCCCTGTGCCTGCCTTTGCCATTTAGGTTTGGTCCCGTCTCATTACCATGTTTCCCTGAATATAAGACCAGGTCTTATATTAATTTTTGCTACCAAAAGACATATTAGGACTTATTTCCCAGTTGGGTCTTATTTTGGGGAAAACAAGGTAGTCCCCAGTGTCTGCTTTCTTTCATTGATACCCTCCCCCACCTTCCTGTATTTCCCCATCTTAACTTTATGCACTCCACTTATTTAATCTTTTTATTTCATTTTAAAAAAATTTAATGGCTCATTCCATTGAAGAAACTATTATTATACTTCCTGGAGTGTTTCCTCTTTTCAATTTCCTCAGAAGTAGCAGTTCTGTGCTGAGGAATTTGATACAATTTGATAGAAGAATGTTTTTATAAAGCATAGAACCAAGGGGAAATACTGTCTGTAGCATAATAATACCTTGAAAGGGCAGATTGTGTGCTGTAATAATCCATATTCTTTGTTAAGAAAATACAGACTCTGAATCCTGAAAGCATTGTGCAGATTAATTTACTAGGCATGTTTGCTTTTCTGCATAATTTACATCACCTTTTCTAGCTGTAGGAGATGCACGAAATTGCATACTTTTAAAAACTTACTTGTAGAACTTCTTATCCAACTGCATTGTACTTTATCAGATTTTATCTTGTATTAAAGATTCTATCTTCTACAACTCTCAGTCTTTCAAACTTTGTCCTTTGTGTGGCAAATTGGAGAGAAAATGGATTTCCTCAGCAAAATCATTGAAACAGAACATTCATAGAATGGTGTGAGGATACCAAATGCAATTCTGTATCAAGCTAAATTAAGCATCCTGGCTGAGGAATTTTGGGACGGTCCACACATCTTAAAGTTACCGAGTTTGAAAAACACTGAGCTAAATGAACAAAATCGGAATTTTTAGGCTGGGTTTGTTTGTTTTTTTGGTTCGTTTTGCATTTATGAAGGTTTGGGAGGGTTTAAGGGTCAAATTGGTGTCTTAAACCAAATACTATTTCATCCCTTGCATTTCTGCCAATGTAATCCCAAAAGGTGACCCTCATTATAATTGTGGCCATAACCTCTATGATAGTCCCCAGGCTGAATTATCCTCCTGCCCTGCAATATGTGAAAGCATCTCAACATCACATCTTGTCAAAAAGAAAGTTAAAAAAAATCAGGGAATTATCATCTAAATTCACATAAAGATGGGAAATCTCTCCACAGTCAGAGATTAAAACAAAAATTTTTTCAGCCTCTAGGGGACTAGAGAGGTGTGATGCCATCACCAGAGGAGCAGCCTTAGCATTTTTGCTTTTTTTGGAGAAGTTTCAAATAGATAGTACTAAAATCAGTGTTATTAAGGTTACCAGGTTCAACAAAACACCTATTTTCATTTTTTTTTGTATCAAGAAATTTTAAAAATTGTCGTATAAACTGGTGATTTGAATTTCAGAAGAAATTAAGCATTATAGCCATGGGGCTATAATGCTTAATAGCCATGGGGCTATAATGCTTAATAAAGAAAAGGAATTACACTGCAGCTCATCTAGCTAGCACCTGCAACTGTCTCTGCGTAAGCTTTGGAAAGTTATTTCAATATAGCAAAAAACAAATAACAAACCCAAGGATACAGTTGGTACTGAAATTGAGGCTTCCTTTTTCTTATCACAGGGATAAGAGGAACTTTTTAACTAGGGTTCAGGCTCTTTTCAATCAAATTTCCCCTTCCCTTCTTGATATTCAACTTTTTTGACCTTCTCCAAGAGATTGGCATTTTGGAATCCAAGCCTATGCTATGCTTTTGGCTCCCCATTTTATCGATGGAGTAAAAAAAAACAACCAAGGCTAAATTTTGTGCTTATGAAGATGAAACAAAGACTCCAAGGAATAGAAGCCACTATCTGAAGAAGAAAGCCACTGTTTGGCAAGCATACAGACCTTGATTAACCAAGTCTGAGTATAAAATGGCCTATCTGTGAATGCTTGTAACGCAACAAGTCTTCACAGCCAGTGTCTCACCCTGATGCCATAATAATGAATGTGTTTTGCTTTAAAAGTTCCATGAGACTTCCAAAGGTATAAAATTTGAGCTAGTCAGGCTTATTTTACGGCAAACAGATACTCTTTTGCGACAATGCCTCTTCCAATAATATTGGAATAACGTTATTAAAGTGAAACTGTTTTGAACACAATCAGTTGCTCTTTTTTCTTTTTTTTAAGGAGCAAACGCCTTTTCATTTCTGGACAGTAAAAGGGTGGCTCCTATTTTGCCATAGTAGTGTTCTTACTGGAGCTGTTCCAAAACTACATTTGCAGATTCCAAGACTGCTTGTCCTACTCTTCAAGTTTATCATTTGTAACAGGACTCTTCTTTTCAATTGACTGAAATAATGTGTTTCTTTGTCTTAGGAAACATGATGTATCTTATACAAAGGACTCTAATCAGGAGATGAATCACATTGATGAAAGTCCAGGAGAAACAGAACTCATGTTAAATATTCCCACTAAGCAGAAAGAGCCTTCCTTTTTCAAAGCCTTACTCAGAACTTTTGGCCCTTATTTTTTAATTGGCTCCTTCTTCAAAGTAATCCAAGATCTGTTGTCTTTTGTCAATCCTCAGTTACTAAGGTGAGCTCCATTTTCAACCTTCGTTCTCACGGGCAAGAAAATTTCCACACTCTTTTTAGAGTATATATTAGTACAGCCTTCTGCAGTCATTTGGGAAATCTGGGAACATGATCCCCAAGACATGAGGGGAAGGAGGCCAAATTGGAGAAGATTGCTTGTGAATAAAAATGATGGATTGAATGGAATATATAAAGGTTTCCCCTCTAGGCCTGCTAATAACATGAGTAGGTGACATAATATTCTCCTTGTCCCATGTTTCTCTCCAATTCACTTTTAGACTTGCTCATATTCGAAATGCATTTTCTAAGGGGAAATCAATTCTGTTTGGAATCACTGCTCAGATTCCCAAGTGTAAGTTGTCAAGGGTAAAAATTGCACATGTGCATACTTCGCTGCAAATGCAATACTGTGAAGCTGTAATTTGCCTCAGTTCTCAGAATCTGCACCCTCCATATTAGTCCAATGAAATATTATATTTTTATTATTTTCATACGCTGAAATGGACTCTGGCCAGCACAGTGGAGAAGTAAGGGTTTTCGAAGATTGAATATTTGGCAATTGAACAATATTTCGAGGATCATAGCTCTCCTATCTCTGCTCTCTGAATGCATGTCTCTTTCACTTTAAATGTTTTAATGGAAATCAAAGGCAACATTACAAAATAAATAAAGTGTTTGAGATTATATTTGGCCATAACTGGACACATGAATAAAGTTTGGTTCTTTCACAGAGGTAAAGTTTGTTGTTTGGGGGCTACTCTACCAGAGGGCTACAAGGAAGTGATGTTTTGCTCTGCCCCATTAATCTTTTTATTTTCTCCTCTCTGTGTTGTCTGTTTATTTCAATCTTCTTTTTAAACAGCATGTTAATTAGCTTTGTGAAGAATAAAAATGCTCCCTTATGGTGGGGATACCTGATTGCGGCGCTGATGTTTTTCTGTGCTGTGCTGCAGACATTAATTCTTCACCACCATTTCCAGTACTGCTTTGTTACTGGAATGAGGCTGAGAACAGGCATCGTAGGGATGGTCTATAGAAAGGTAAGAGCAAGCATGTGTCCTAACATATCAGGAGAGGTCACAGACAGTCTAGAGCCCATAGACCTTTGGGTTGTGTTTTCTCTCAAAATAAATGAGTACACTAGAACTGTTGGCTGTAGATCAAATATTTATCTCTGTGTGTATATATATGCTCTCACAGAGTCTGAAGTGGTTTAATATTTAGTTGACTTTCTTGCTGGAAGACAAACAAATGGCAAATGAGTGTTGCATAACTGTACATATTAAATACATCCTGATAGACTTTTGCTGCTTTTTGATAAATTAGTGAATCAGCCCTAGAGCTAGTTTGCCAAATTAGAGCAATTTTTGGATTTTTAAAGTGTGTGTCATATTCAGCCATCTATTACTGCAGCTCTGTTCTGTTTCAAAATACTCTTCCATCTACCAGCTGCTACTTAGTACAGAAAAGCAAAGTAATGAAGAGCTAATTATGTTATTGATTTTAGCTATGCTTTGGCCTGATATTAATTGCAAATAATTTAAAGATCAATTGTTCACCAAATGCTGCTACATCAGAATCTGTAAGTGGCATGTGCACTATAAAAAGGAATGGAAATAATTAGATTAGGCAAAACAAAGTTTAACTATAATAGTTTATAAAATGATGCTTTGCACAATACTGACAAGGTAGTCCCTTCCCCCAAGAAGTTTATAATTTTAAATTTCTATTCCAGGCATGAGGAAAAAAATGAAAAATGGAGATCATTACCAGGATGATGCATTCAGTTTAATTACATAAATTCAGTCTTAATTTCAATGGGAAATGAAAATTGGCTTTGTAAGATTGGCCTTGGAAAAGGTTTTGAGGCAAGTTTTTTGAAGGGAAATAAACTTTTCTTCACATTTTAGAATTTAAAAAAAGGGAGATATTTGCAGAGGTTTTAGCAGAGACTTCTTAAGCAAATAAAACCAATTGAGTCATTTAGGACAGAGTAAAAGGCTTTTGTATAGCCAAATATGGAAAATTGGAAAACTCTCCCTGCTTTGCAGGTTTAGATTGAATCTATGACTAGAGAGCTATGAATGCGCCAACCTGGGCATACAGGGCAAGGCCAGGAAAGACTTTAAAACTAAAGACAAACCATTTTGTACAGGATTTATATAGAGACAATCTAGTAGTACTGTAACTGACTCAGGTCAGAATGACAAGAGGTGAATAACTTAGTCTTAGGCAACAAGATTCTGGATAGAGATGGATGGCCACAGGAAGTGAGTGGCTCAGGTGCAACAAAAGGGAAAACGAAATAAAAGATCCTTGTTATTACTGTGCAAGATGAACAGCATATAATCCAGAGATTTTGCTGAGTGGGTAGAATGGAAAGGCTAAATTTGGCTTTGTGGCAAAAGAAGAACAGTCTTAATTGGTTAAGGTTAAAACAGAGGGAGAGAAGCAGAGGAGAATGGATTTTGGAGAATGGATTTTAGACAAAAACATTAAGTTATGCACTGGCTCTGACATTTCTAATTCTGAACACCCTGGTCTGGTCTGCTCCATGGTCTAGTTCAGTGTTTCCCAACCTTGGTAGCTTGAAGGCAGCTTTGCTGGCTGAGGAATTTTAGGAGTTGGAAGTCCACACATCTTTTAAGTTGCCAGGATTGAAAAACACTGGTCTAGTATTTGCAGTCTACTCAGAAATACTTTGAAATGCATTCCATGCCTACATGAATTTCTCCTGGTGTCTATTCTTTGTTCCTCAAGATTTCTTAATCTGTCTCTCAACTGTGGTCTCTGAACCAGTGATACCACTCCAGTCAAGGAGACAGACAGCTCCAGAACTCTTGATCTTTTTTGATTTCCTTGATTTTGACATGCACCTTGCTTATCTTTTTATCTTCTTGATCTAGTTATCATGTTTTGCCTGGCTGGTATTCTAAAAGCAATTCAACCAGGCTGCTTTTCTATAATGTCCTGATAAGAGGCTTATAGTAGACCAAGTCAGATGGAAGTAATGCCTTTCACAACAGTACTGGATGGGGACACAACAGAATCGTGACCCAAAGATGGGGGTCTTGTCCAGTCATTGGTTGCACTCATTTTCGGCTGTATATCCATGTACCAGTACTATAGTATGGTGGTATAAACCTATAGGCCTTTGATAGTTTCAGTCAGATAATTAGAGCTAATTAGCCGTGTTCATTGTGTTTCACGTTATTTTTTACATATCACCAATATTGCTGTTGATGCTGCTTTTGGACTATGCTTCCAACTGCTAATTTTACCACATGATTTCCATGTTTGTAAGATACCAAACCATTTGCAAGATTAGGATGTGCATGTCATCCCAATGATAATTAACACTGTATAATGCACCCATAGTTTGGGATGAATGAAATTTTGCCTTGCAGATTAATATAACATTTAAAAATATAATTTTTATTGAAGAAATTTTAATACGATGAAAACAATACAAATATTAGAAAAGAAACAAGGAAAATGAGAGGGGAGGGGAGGGGAAAAAGGAAAGGAAAGGAAAGGGACTTCTGTTTTTTTCCATAGCAGTTGTAAATGCATTTATATTTTATTGTCTCTTTCTAAGATTACATCATAATTTCCTTCTTTTCATAAGCTACTCTTTTTAATCTTCAAACCCATAAATCACAAGTTCATTTCTCTTTTTTCAAGTTCATTTCTCTTTTTTTATGGACTTCAACAAGAAGTCCTTAAGGGGTTTCCAGTCACTGATGAATGTAGTTGTTGATCTTTCTTTAATAATGCCATCTTTCTTTAATTTTGCCATCTCTGCTATTTTTGTCAACTTCACCAACTATTCCTTCATTGTGGGTATTTCAGAGTCTTTCCATTTTTGTGCATAAAATAGTCTCACAGCAGTAATCATATATAAAAATGGCTCTTTTCTAATTGACTGTCCATTAATCCCAACAAGAAAAATTACTGTTTCAGTTGAATGTTGATCTTTAAAATTCTTTGGTTCTGAAGTCAAAAATTTCTGGCTTTTTTTTTACAAGTCCACAAGGCATGATAAAATAACCCTTGATCTTGTCCATATTTCTAGAATAAATTTGAATAACTTTTTAAAATTCTAAATAATTTTTCTGGAGTCATATACCAGCAGAACATCATTTTATAAAAAGTTCTGTTTCAGATTATAACATAATGTAAATTTCAATCTTTTATTCTCATATTTTTCACTGTTCATCAATACATTGTGTCTAAAATTCTTAGCCCATTTTATCATACAGTCTTTCATTTGTTCTTCTTCAATTTCAAATTTCAATAACAGTTTATACATTTTAGCAATTACATGTTCATTATTTTTACACAGCTCAACTTCAAATTCTGTCTTATGCTGCTCAGTTCCAAATAGTTTTAATTCTTTCCCTTAACTGTGCATACAAAAACCATTTAAAATTGAATCCCTCTGCATCCAATTGCTCTTTTGATTACATCTTATTTTCTCAGTGTTCCTGTTCTAACAATTCTTGATAAGCTAACTATTTTTCTTTACCTACTGTTTCTTTCCTATAAAATGCTCATTGTGCTGAAATCCATAAAGGCATTTCCAGGCGGCATCTGGGTTACATACACTCAATATGGCACTTCCAACACAATGATTCTTAAAATTACACCGATCTTTATCATACTATAGAAAACCATGCTATCCCAACCTCAGATCATGCTTTTCTAATTCTACAATTCTCTTATTTCCTCAGGAAAACCCATTCTTCCATCCAGACTGAGCACACTTCTTACTGCCATTCATCCACACAAATAGATGGCTATCTATCTGTCTATCTATCTCTCTATCTATCTCTCTATTTATCTCAAATTGTGTATCTACAAGTTAAATAAATTTTGGGCAGCTGAAAATCACTCTTGAACGATTAGTCAGCCCCTCATTAATAAGTGAAGAGTGTGTGTTTGTAATGAGATTTAACGTCAATACATATTCTAAGCTATGTTCATATATGCATGAAGTTCTTAGTAGCCTTGCCACAGCTGCTTCTGAAAGCTTCATAAATGACTCTCCTTTGAGTAAAACCATTTTATTATTCAGATGTTTTGCATGCTTCCCATTCAATTATTCAGCTGTTTTGAATGTCCCTCATTCAATTATTCAGATATTTTGCATGTTCTCCAAGCTATTTGTATAACTAAGATTGTATTTTAGGTAAGTGGGCTTATGTTTGCATATATACAAACAAATGACTAATGCAGGGAAGAAGCTGTTTTTTTTCATGATTATTCTGGAGAACAACTGCCAGATATATCTTAAGCCACAATACTGACTAGAGTTAATGGGCTTATGTTTATGCGTTCGAATAAATAACTGATGTGGTAGAGAAACTTTACTGCAAACAACATTTGCCAGGTAGTTTATAAGCCACAGATCAGGACATTGGATGTGTTTGGAATATCATATTATGGGGATCAATAAGTAGAGTGATAAATATTTTATTATTGCTTTATTTTTACTTATTTTATATCCACCTTTATTATTTTTATACATAATTCAAGACAGCAAACATATCTAATATTCCTTGCTCCTCCTGTTTCCCCCCATAACAATACAAGATGATTGGCCTGAAAGAGAGTAACTGGCCCAAGATCACCTAACTGGCTTTCATCACTCTAGAACTCACAGTCACCCAGTTTCTAGCCTGGTACCTTAACCCACTAGACCAAATGGCTGCCTTATTATGACACTACTCTCCAATAAGAAAATAATACGTTTCAAATATTATCTTTATCATATTAGCTTTATATCCTCTTTTTTTTGGTCAGATGCTCAAGGCAGCATGTATGTTACTGCCTGCTGCAATTTTACTGCCTAATTTCATCGCGGGAAATAATTTAGACTGAGTGAGAGGTGACCAAACCAAATGAGCTTTATTAGCTAAAGGCAGACTGAGAGAAATCTCTCTTTCCTAAAGACACATTGTTTTTCATATTTATATATTGTATCTCAGAAGTTCATGTAACAACCCTATATGGCAGGCACTGTTCTTTTGTTATTATAGATGGAGGGAATTATTTCCCCAGATGTAATATAGGTAACTAACAGATTTTTAAGGGTAGCCTAGATAAAACTGAAGAAAGTTTCTCAGAATATTGTGAATGAGAAATACATTTGCAAGTCAGTGAAAAAAAAAACCCTACCAATATCCCCTTAAGCCATGTTTCAGAAAATGCACTTCTTGGGTGAGAGTAAAAACATGTAGTTAAAATGTTTTCCTAAATCATTGGTATTGTAGAATTCTTTGTTTAAAATACACTTTCTGAAAGGCAGATAGCATTTCAAAAGCATGCACATGTGAGTAGATAAATAGGTACCGCTTTGGTGGGAAGATAATAGTGTTCTGTGCACCTTAGCATGTAATCCTGCTGGCAACATGACCACAGAAGTGTGTCTTGGACAACGCTGGCTCCTTGGCTAAGAAACAAAGATGAATAAAGACTTCCTACAGTTGGACACAACTGGACAAGGGAAAACTTTACCTTTTTTTTTTTTAGATGAAACAGAGATTATCAATACCTTATTGATCGTTTACCACTTCAGCCAATTGCTTCTAAAAGAAATTTCTGTTTTCTTTCTGATTCTGTTAATTCCAGTAACTGGAATATGGCAAAGAAGAAGAAAGAATTGGGAGGAAGGGATCAAAAAAGATAAATTATTAAAAATAATTTAGGCAATGAATATGATTGTTTCCCCCAAATTTAATAATCTTTCCCTTTGTTACATTAAACATTACAATATGTTGAAAAATTTTGGAACGCTCGGAGGATCACATCCAAGTTTTTGGAGGCTTGTTTTGGATTAATATAGTGTGAAATTTTGCTGATGGTTGCAGAATATGCAGAATATAGCTGAAAACATACTGAATCGCTGTCCCTATCCCCTGTCAGGAAAATTATATGAAAGGCATATAAATATAGAACAGTTGTGCTATAATAATTAATGAGATGAGGGACAATCTTCTGCACAGGTTGGAGGGTCAACATAGAGAGAAAGCCAGATTCAAATCCCTACATGGCCATGAAGTTCACTGGATAAGCCTGGCCCAGTCATTATTTCTCAGGATTAAACAGTGAAGAAGAGGAACATTTACACCGTCATGAGTCCTTTGGAAGAAGAAGAAGAGAATGCATAATGGAATTCTTCTCCCTGTCTTTTTAGTCTTTAGTCATCACCAACTCAGCAAAGCGCTCTTCCACTGTTGGAGAAATTGTCAACTTGATGTCAGTGGATGCCCAGAGATTCATGGACCTGACTACCTTCCTCAACATGCTGTGGTCTGCACCACTTCAAATCTGCCTTGCTTTATACTTTCTCTGGCAGGTATAGAATTTTTTCTTGGATTTGTTGCTATCTGATCTTGTACTAGAGCCGTGATGGTGAACCTATGGCAC